>JBDJHY010146105.1:0-13024 GCA_039654485.1 Withania somnifera | reverse complement strand
AGATCCTAAAACCCCACCCTGATGGCACTGCCTCTTCTCGCTACCCTCTTGGGCCTAGCGAGTCAAAATCTCCATACGACTAGCATGGTCAAAAACATATAAGAATGACTTCTATAGCACCATAAATAACTCAACATGGCCCTATAAGTTAGGCCTTAATTCGTGAGCGAAGCAGCAAATATGCTCCTCCTCGGTAGATATTAAGTCCCCAGTGTTCCTGGAAAAATAAATAAATCATGCCTTATACTCCACATCAACATAGAGTCCTGTCTCAACCCATCGAACCATGCCTGCGATGCCTCACGGACGCTCCTAGGTAAATACTAAGATAGAAATGCCTCTTTGAACTATCTCCAAGAGGGAAAAGATAACCATGGCAGTCTACGATCATGAAACACTAGCCACTATTAGTTAGCAGCACCCTCAAGTAGAAAGGAGGTAAAATCTACCCCATGTAAATCTAGAAGCTCTAAAGTCCGTAGGCGCTCCTTATAGACAGTAAATAACTTGTGAGGGTCATGTCTCTCTGCTCCAGAAAACCATGCGGGGGAAATCTATAGAAAGTAGTCCAACATCTTCCACACCTCAAATACGTGTAAAGCTGGAGCTAGTGTTGGTGCAAGAGAACTGGCTCTGGTCTAAAATGATATAGCTAGTGGTACTGGTGGTGGTGGTATTAGAGTTGCAAAAGATGGGGAAGGTAGTTCACCCTGCGCCACTCCCTAAGCAGATGACTACAACCTTTCTGTCACTACACTGTCTAACATCTTGAGCATCTCCCACAATAGGTCTATGAAAGGTGGTGACTGAATATAATGTGATAGTGGCACAGAGGGTGTTTGTGGCGGTGCATAGCTGGGCCAATAGGGACAAGTAAAGTATCCTCTCTTACCCTCTCCTGACTTACTTAGGGAGGTTCCCGATCCGCTGAAGATCCTATGGTAGAGGTCATCGACGAAGGAATGAAGCCAAGGTAAGTTTTAGAAGAAGTACACATAAAAACACACGATAGGGGTTCAAAGAGGACGTTGTTTCCTAAGGTACCTTATACCCTCCCAAAGATCAGATGAGAATGTCTACACACTGATCTGCAGGACTCTACTAGGTACTTGTTCCAATCATAGAGAGACTAGTGAACCTAGGCTCTGATACCACATTGTAATAACCTAAAATTCAGGTCATGATGGTGTCTAAAACCCTCCTGAAGACATGCTTAACCCTACATCCCGGAGCTATGTTGAATGGACTATAAACTCTCGAAACATCAACAACATAGCAGAAAAATAAAAGAAAAGACATAATAGAAAAAAAGCATGCATAATCCACATCCTAAACCTAGTGTCAATGGCATAGGGCGCCACTATACATAGTATCAAAACATAGAAAACACAAAGAAACTCCTACAAAAGGAATAGCACACTGGTCCTTCTATAGATAGAATAAAGCAAGCTGAACTCAAGGAAACCACGGTCGGCTCGGACGACAAAGCTTATAGTAATTTCTGCAATCAGTTGTATCTACTCCGCACAATAACGACATCTCTAATAACCACTGCTAGTGTCCGCACCATGGACAATGTACAGAGGTGCAGCATAAGTACCAAACAAGGTACCCAGTAGGCATTATTGGCCATCTAGGCTAAAATAAAATGTGAGTAATAAAAGCGAGAAAGTAAAACATGTCAATAATATAAGGAAAACGATAAGACTTACAGATAAGAAGAAAAGAAAGATACCGAAAGTGTAAGCATGGATCTACCGGAACTAAATATGGTGAACACAATCCAGAGTGACTAGTACTCAAAAACCCAAAATAGAAGTAAGGAAACGTATTTGTGCTTAAGCTAAGAAAAATTCCACTAACCATAATGTTATATATGTATGTACCACGAATAAAGGATAGAACAGTAGGATACAACTAAATAATAGAAAGTAAACACACAAAACCTACCTAGCATCCCATACCACCGATATGTAAAAACAATACAATAAACCCCACCATGACCTCCCCTTTAAGGCCGGTGAGCACACACAATACAAAGGAAATACAAGCAAGGACATGCAGGTAAAATAGAGTAGTATTATGTAGTGCCAAAACCATCCTCTCAATAAGTGCCAATACTGGGCCCCGCCCAAATAGTGCCAATCTCGGGGCCTCACCCCCTATAAATGTCAATAATCAGGGTGTCGCCCATATAGTACCAATCTTAGAGCCTCTCCTATTATTAGTGGCAATACTCAGGGTCTCACCCAAATAGTGCCAATCTCAAGGCCTCTCCCCCTATCAATGCCAATACTCAGGGCCTCGCCTAAACAGTGCCAATATCGGGGCCTCACCCTATCAGTGCCAATACTCATACCAAGCAATAATATACAGGAGCCACAATATAATAAAAAAATAATAATACAAAAGATAATGGAAATGGAAGGTAAATGGAATCTAGGATTGGCCAATGGCCATCAGCTAAGAACTCATCTCACCACACTCGTAGCGCAATAACAACAATAGTTCCTGAAGGTCTTTGGGCCCCACATAGTGAGGCCAGGACCCAGTCATACAACCCTCACCCTTAATGCTCTATCACGGGCCCTCAAAATATACAAAGGGTATCAGCTAAATATACAACGATCAGCCTAAAAACACAACCCCTACTACTTGCCATATCATAAGCACAATTAATAACCCAGTCTATACAATGTGTGTACCAAGGGCTCCAAGATCTAATGCATTTGAATTTACCCAAAACTATACAATTACGAATCCAGGGATTAGAACATGAATAATGAGACCCATATTACAATTGAAACCAATGTAAAAAATGGCCCCACAGCCTGGAAAATTAAACTAAATAATAACAGTACAGATCCCTCAGCTGGGGGGGACTCGTGGTCCAAATTCCATCTTAAGGTGATAAGGAATTGAAGAAAAAAAAATAAGGTTTAAAGTAAAGAAATAAAAATATCTTACATAAGCTAAAAGACTCGAAAATAATGAGAAATACCCGAGAAAACTTGCTTCACGAATTCACATGATCTCACACGAAACTCCTCACAACTCCCCTCAGCTTAAAATACTCAATACCCAACTCCTAGAACCTGACTAAGGAAACAAATAAAGAAGCAAGCGGCTAAAGGATGAAGGGGTGAACCCCTTTATAATGACTGTGTAGGCTATTGGGGCTCCCCTTTTGGCCATTGGGGCACCCCTTTTGGATGCTGGGGTAACCTCACAAGGGCAAGAATGGGCTCACTGGGGTAGCCTTTCCAGGGAGGGGCATAGTCGCAGGGGCTACCCTGGGGCCGCTAGGGCGGTCTGCAACCTACAACTAAACTCAGCAAAACAAGAATTCTCTGAAAGGAAAAAAAATGAGCATCCCAATTCCAACCAAAAGTGCATTTTTCTTAGAAAACAAACTATGGACTCAAAAAATAGATAAAATGACAAACTAATTTCGTTTAAGGGAAAAGGACCCCAAACTCAAAAGGATCAAAAGGAGCCAATCTTTGGAATTTTCATAAACTGATTCAAAATGAGCCCAAAAACCTCGGGAAAAAAAAATAATTACTAATCTAGCCCAAAATTGACATTCAAAAGCTGACGGAACCATCGAAATTCTGGTCCAATGCGCAAATAAACAAAAACCCACCCAGGTTAAAAAAATGAGCTTTGGCTGGAATGAGCTTTCCACAAAACAACCCAAACTTAGAACTAAAATCCCGATCCATAAACTTAAGGTCCACCCCGACCAAAATTGTCCTTCTGGAGCTAATGAAACTGTTGGAATTCCATTCAGGGTGCGTTTACTAAAATTTCACTCTGGAGTTCCACTATTTCAAAACTGAAGGATCAAAATAGAAAAATTGAGATAACGGGTAAACGAGTAGCTAGGGAACTAAGATACCGATCCCAAAAAGTTATAAACTAATTGGGGAAACTACCAGATAGCTCTAAGTACAGAAAAAGACGGAAGGCAAAGAAATGACCAAACAGGTCATTAAAAATTATTTGATATTCTAATTTATCTACATCTAATCAATTTGTCTATGATTTAGCCCAAACCAAATTTAGGGACATTCAGTTACTTAATAGATCAACGACAAAGTAGATAGAGGGTTTCATGGGCAAAATCAACTTCATAAAGAAGTAAGGAAGATGATGGTGTTGGTTTTATCATTGGGAAATCTACATATCCCACATAGGGATGATGAACTTCCTACAAAATTTTAAATATATACTTGTCCCTAAAAAGATTCACAATGTCATAAGTGTCGGTAACCTCAATAATAAAGAGCTCCAATAATTTAACCTTGGTTTTTGGCCTTTATTTTGATTTAATAAGTGTATAAAGTGTTACTTACAAGTATCAATCTAAGTAACTATAGAACAATTAATTTTTTTGACAAAGTTATTTATATTTTTTGATGCATTTTATGTAATGAGGAACTTTAGTTCCTTTCATTTTTCTTCCTTCTATTTGTAATGACCCTCAAGGTCATTTTTATGATTTTTTTCATTCACTGTTTTACCCTTCCCATAGTTGCATTATGTCAAACTAAGTTTGATCTCATTATTGGATAGGGAATACATTATGTTTGGAGTAAGAGTTTGAAAAATTTTAGTGAAAATTTTGATGTATGAAATATGGATCTCTGATGGTCATTTTGAGTTCGGGATCTCAAAAAAATAACCATCAGTTCCATCAGTTTTGGAATTTTTAATTTTATCTATTAGAACCTTCTCTTTTCATTTTATCTCATTTGTGGTGATTCTAGGTGATTTGATGGGATAAAGTTGAGGTTTAAGGGAAAGGGTTAACTTTTGTCAAAATTCGGACTTAGAGTGCCCGGATTGAAAATCTAATGATTTCGTTGGATTTGGGAGGCGTTCTTTGGCCAATAATGAGGTATCTATAATATTTCATAAGGCCTGAGTGCATTTTGGTGTTTTAGTTAAAAATGGACCCTTAGCGAGTATCAGTTCAAGGAGACCTCATATGCAAGTTTGGATAGTTTCATCAAGTCTAAAATGTCAAAATTAGCATGGTTGCATTTGTTGTTTGTTTTCATAGGATTCCAAATGAACCCTGAGGGCCCATTCAAAGTTATATTTTTTATGCCTTGAACTGCTGTTGCAGTTGTTTTCAAATATCCTTCGAATTTGTCGATTTAAGATCAAGGAGGTCTGAAACCTTGTGCATTGCGTTTGTAGTTCCCTTATCATAATCGTGTCCCATTGCTGACCTTGACCATTGTATTCGTGACCCTAGGGCCATATTTGAGATGGGTAAACTCTTGGTCCAATTCATTTAACGAACTGCAATAGCGGTCCATCATGATTGCAGTGAAGCTACTATTCACCTAGGTTATTGTTAATTAGTTTTTCACAAACTCCTTCATATTTTTATGCAAAAACCTAAATCTAAACACCATTTGAAGAGTTTGATCAAGGATTTCAAAGATATCTATTGGGTAATAATTCTAAACTATTTCTCATCAATTTTAGTAACTTTAACATGATTATTTACATAGTAATTGAAGGTTTTGAATAAAAAATGGTAGTTTCAAGATGAACACAAAAATGATAAAATATCTTTATTTTCAGCCATGAAATGGATTCAGTTTTAAATAAAACTAGATATTTGGATTCCCCAAGTAACGGGTAAAATGTTTAGATTATAATGGGTTTTGATTCATGGGCTCGGGGTGAATTTTTGAATAAACTTCGATCATTTGAGTTTTCGGTGTTGTTAATGTATACATTCTTATTTTCATTGTGTTGATAACTAGACTATGCGTGGTTGGAGGCCATGCAAAAAGGAAAAGCTCCCAAGTGATTTAGTTCTTCAAAGTTCAAGGTAAGTTGAGGTTTATTTGGTCTTTCTATGAAGTTTTAACGATTGTTTGCCATTGATTGTAATTTGAGAGAAAGGGAACTTTGGGATTGATAGTTTGAAGCTTGTTGGGTCTAAAATGAGCAAGTTTTGAATATTGTGAATTCTTGATGAAATTGTTGAATCATATAATTGAATTGGATTACAACTTTCTTTATTTGATTCATGTAATTTCAAATTGTCTTAATCAAAAAATTGAGTTGATGGTGTTACATCCCGCTTTATAGACAAGCCTAACTCTGACCTAGAGAAAAATATCAATGGGCCAGTATCGAATACCAAAAGGAAAGAGAAGGAGAAGAAATGAAGAAGATGAACATGAACACGAAACAAAAATACATAACAAAAAGTAAATAGCCCAGAACCTATTGTTATGGCTGTCGAGCATCTGCATATAGAGTCGTACAAGATACAACCCACCACAAGGAAAAATCTAGAAAATAAAAATCTAAAATCCAACTAGGACAACTCTGATGACAGAAGAAAAATCGGCCAGCATGAACACCGACTTCTTACTGTGTCTCCTAAAACAACACCAAACTAACTCGCACGACTGCGTCTGCTCTGTTGACTCATACAAGAATCTGCATCAGAAAAAGATGAAAAAGTGTAGTGTGAATAGTAAAAACAATGAGCACCTTGTAGGCATCGTAGGACGACCTTGAAAAAGTAAGCATAAGAAAGGTAAAGATCAATCATAAGAAAATTGGGAAATAGCATGCAATGAACAGATAGAAAAGGGAATGCGGAAGTAATAACTAGTAAGTGTGGTGAAAGGTTGACTATCAATGTGAAAACATAATGGCCTAAGCCACAGAGAAACCATGAATAAAGGGACACATACCTAGAGCTCTAACATGACCACTATAAGGAAGAACCATAAAGATAATACCAAAACAAGTAAGGAAATAATCCATCGTAAGTAAAGCAAGGAAAGTAACCATTACAAGACTAGATAGAAACAAAGCATATTAACATATAAGTAACCCAATAGGACTGCAGTCGTAAGACTGAAGGATACAACTAAGCTTGAGGAATACAATGCAAAGGTTGCTAAAAAGAAATAGGCCCATATAAACCTTTCTCAGTTTGTAACTCCGGCAGGAAGGACCTATGGAAGGCTTCCCCCGAGTACCACTCCTCCTCATGTACACCCCTTGCCTAGGTTGTGCGCATAATTAGTATGCCATTAATAGCGACCCAAAATGGAAGGTCATTAGAGGTTTCTAATCCCACATAAAAAAATCCTTATAAAAGAGTCAACTAGTGGCATAGTCATCAACGAAAAATATAAGAACTTTGGCTTAGACTGTATATCATATCTTAGTGGACAATCTCATGTGCATCCATGTTGGAAAATCCAAATCTTAGTAAAACCCAATTGTCACCATGAGGAAAAAATCCAGAGATTACGGTGATAGTGAGAAAATAGGATCCAATGGTGTAAGAAAATAGCTTCATACTTCTCATGAGCAAAGTCGTGGAAAATATAACTATAGTAGACAAAAATCATTTTTCAATTATTAGACTATCAAAAGATCAGTTACCTTTATAAAAATTAATATGTACTCACAACACAACCAATCAACAATCTAGATTGTCTAAAGCCACCTGCTAAATCCAGGGGATAGCTACTAATCTCTAACAACTAGTATATTCTCCTCCCCAATCTCAACTATATTCCAGAGACGGTGTGCGACACACTTAAATGGATTCGTAGCCCTAGGTTACATACATAAGAGAGTAGGCCAGCAAGATAGGTTGTAGGCCAAGACAATAACTATACGGGGTCCAAACTAGTAACCCAGCCCCGAGTTGTCAATTTACCCAACGTATATGATAATAAATACAAAATATAAATGAATTAAGACGTAGCCTACTTGGATTCCAAAATTAACCTCAAAAAGAATGCAAGGATATTTGAATAATCACGAACAACACTCTGGCTAAATGGACTAACCCAGATGGAACAGGTGCTAAAATCTTTGTGTATCATATCCTCCACTTACAGACCAGGTATCACTGAAAATATCCTGAGGACTCAGAGGAAAAATCAGATGAACCTGACCTGAACTCTGGCTATCTATCCAAGCTACAAAGATAATAGGAACCCATGAATGGGACTATCCGTGACCTCATGTCCAAGATCTCCATATATATAAACCGACCCCCAATGTTCCACCTCTCACTTCCCCTAGATGGAGTACCATAACCCCTCACCCATTGATGGGATCTATGACCACTAATCCATAGGGCTTGTGACAGACTCTATCCAAGGCCGTCAATTGTCTAAAAAAATTTTTGAGGGTGTATCCCACTTTTACAAACTGTTATGTCCCCAAAAAGAGAGGAAAAATCAATCCTCTGAAGAAACCCAACACTCTACTATACCTCATGGGATAAAGCACAGAAGTGTACCTGACCTCCTCATAGATAATGGTTGCATAGCCCTCGATAGTCAAATACCTTTGGTGCAATCTAAAAAACTTATTCCCATGTGATACTTCCATCAAAAAACCCACTAGTAATCCTGTCTGAACTCTGGTGTCCTAAGGAACTAATGTAATAGTAACTCCTACTGAGACCAGGTGATTCCCATATCTTTGGCTAATGAGGTGGTCCCTTGATTCTCGATCCAAACTCTGAAACCCTAGTAGTACGTGCAAGAACCTTGCTAGTGCCCACCAAGGCCCTCTTCCTAGTCATCTGAACACAATAAAGTAGAATAAGATGATAAGAAACCTAATGATAATGCAATGCACATAAAGTGTCAATATGTGAGGATATTTCCTAAAGAGTGGCCTGTAGCCTCCCAAAGATAGGATATGGATGTCTATGTACCAATCCTTGGGACTCTACCAGACACTTTCTCCTAGCACAAGAGACACCGGTGAACCTAAAGCTCTTATACTACTCTTTCAACACCAAAAATTGAGTTGTGATAGCATCTACATCCTTCCTGTAGACAAGACTAACCCCAACCTACTGCAAATAAGTACTACTGTCTAGTATCAAATGACAAAAGAAAATAGAAGGAGAAGAAGAAAAAAAGAAGAAAAAGATGAATCATAAATACATAACAAAAAGTAAATCCCTCAAAACTTGGTGTTATCAATATTGAGCATCTAAATATAGTGTTACAAAATACACCCTATAACAGGGAAAAAACTACAAAGAACTACCCAGAAGAGAACTAGGAAAACGCTATTACAGAAGGAAAATTGGCCAGCATAAATGTTAACTGTGTATAGTATCTCCTAAAACAACACTAAACTAACTTGCATTATCATGTCCGCTTTGCTGAATCATACCAGAATCTGCATCATAAAAAGATACAAAAGTGTAGCATGAGTACCAAAAACAATAGGTACCCATTAGGCATTATATGTTGATTGTACAAAAGTAATCATTAGCAAATAGGACAATAGCAAGAAACCAACAAACAGAAGGGGGAGGGTAACTGTAGTAATAACTAGTAAGCTAAAGGGTCGCTATCAGTGTGTGAAAAAAATTTCCTAAGTCATAGACTAAACATGAACAATATGACATGTACCTAAAGCTCCAATATAACAATCACAGGGAAGAGCCACAAAGAGAATACTAGACAAGTAAGGAAATACTCAAGTCACAAGTAGAGCAAAAAAAGGAACCATAACAAGATATATAGCAACAAAGCACATAAGTATATAAGTAACCCAATGGGGATCACCCAGAAAGCCGGAAGGGTATAACCAAGTATGGGGAATGCAATGCAATGGGTGCTAAAAAGTAATAGTGCTCGTATACACCTTTCCTAGTTTGTAATTCTGACAAGAAAGAAACACAGAAGGTTTTCCCTGTGTGCATCTCCTCCTCCTATACACCCCTCCCCCAGGGTGTGCATATACATAGTACATCAGGAATGTCCACCTAAGATGGAAAGTCCATAGAGGAATCTAATCCCACATACAAAATCATTGTAAAAGTGCCATCTAGTGGTATAGTCATCAGGGAAAAAAATCCAACAATCGACTTTAACCAGTATATAATATATCAGTAGAAAATATCAAGTTCATCCATATAGAAAAATCCAAAACTTAGTAAAAATTAACTATCCTCATGTTAGCAAAATGTAGAGATCACAGTGACGGTGAGAAAACAGGATCCAATGGTGTAAGAAAATAGCTCCATTCTTCTCATGATGTAGTCATGGAAAATAAAAATATAGTAGATAAGAACAAATTTTAGATTATCATACTTTCAAAATTCCAATTACCTTTTAAAACATTAATGAAAGGCTCGCAACACATAATATCAACAGCCTAGATCGGCTTTAAAGCCACCAACTAAATCCAGGAGATAGTTACTAAGCTCTATCTACTAGTATAATCCCCTCCCCACCTCAACTATATTCCAAATAGAATTTGTGACACTCCTATAGGGATTCATAGCCCCAAGGTACATACTAAACAAGAAGGCTAGCAAGATAGGCTGGCCAAGACAACAATTATATGGGGCTCTAAACTAGTAACCCAGCCCTGAGATGGCAATTTTCTAAGTGTATATAATACTAAATACTCAATCTGAAAGAAGTAAGTCATAGACTACAGTGATTTTGACAATAACCTCAAAAAGCATGCTATAATATTCGAATAATCACGAATAAAGATCGAAAAAGCATGAAGCTAGAAAAAAACCACATATCAAGATGAGTAAAACAAGACCCATATTTCTAGAAATAATAGGGTCAAAATTCAAAGAAAAAATGATTTTGTAAACTCTCATAACTTAGAAAAATAGAA
The DNA here is from genome assembly GCA_039654485.1 of Withania somnifera. Taxonomy (NCBI): domain Eukaryota; kingdom Viridiplantae; phylum Streptophyta; class Magnoliopsida; order Solanales; family Solanaceae; genus Withania; species Withania somnifera. The sequence goes on along the minus strand of JBDJHY010146105.1, from coordinate 2,353 downwards.
TATTTATATCAACGTGTAGAGCACAATCCATGGAATATATGGTACAAATTAGGGGCCAATCCAATGGATAATAATAAATAAATAAGCCCTAGAAAGATTACATAATATAAAGAACGTATAACTGAAGACAAATAAAAAAAAATCCTAGTAGAAGTAATCATAGAACACAAAGATATAATTCTATGAAGAAAAACTATGAATTAAGCCTTTAAATAGACTAACCTAAGCTCTGAAATAAAGAGAAATTAAAAGGAATGAGGAAAATTTCATCCAAACCGAAGAAGAAAGCTTCATATAGGGCTGGTAGGTCAGTCCCGCAATTGTGAAGCAAGCCATGTGATCAAGAACCCCTGAATACCTTACCATCCATGATCACGGCCCTCATCCCTCGCGATCGTGATGCCTTCAACTCCAGCCAGCCTCAATTTGAATAATTTAGGCTCGAAGTAGAAATGCCATGTGATTTTGACAATCCATATATGAAATTTTTATCTAATCGATATTCTGGACTCAATGAAACAAATAAAAAGAAAATCCGAGGTCGTTTAAAATGAGGAAGGCCCAAAGTAACTACTTAAAAGAACTTAGACGATAAAACTGCCAGGGAACAAACCTAGATCCAAACAAGTCACCAATGGCTTGGGGCAGTTATAAGAACACTCTAAGCACAAAGGCAAGGCAGAAATATCAAAATAACCTCGAGGGTTATTATGCTAAATTCATGATCCATTGTAAGAACTAACGATGACAATGAAACTAGCAAATTTTACGATCATATTTCAAAGTGAACGCTTTGCTACTTTCCATGCAATATGGGAAAGTTAATTTTCCAGCTATTATCCAAACAAACAATATACCATATACAGGAAAATCGTTAATAGTCCATATTAATGAAGCATGCATAACTAAATTTTTCCTAGTAAACATATTATATGTCAGTACACCTTCACACTATAATTTTCTTAATTCATCTATCAATCGCTACAAATAAAATACCAAACAAACTTTTTCGATTAAGAGGACCGGAGATAATATAACTTAGGACTATGTAAGGCGTTGTCATGAACATTTAGGGTTGGAGATTACATGGATTAAAAAACATAGTCCAGCAAGAATAGGTTGCAATAGAAGTAGAGAATAGTGTCAAACCATCTGCACACACGCCCAGTCTTACATTTCTTGGTTCCCTAGAAAATTCAGGATACGTTCTATTGAAATACTGCCAAGCTTCTCCATCCGATGGATAAGACAAGACACTAGATCTCCTTCAATTTTCACGGTGCCATTTCATGTGTAACGTTGAACTCATCAACACACAACCTCTTTAACCGAGGTATAAGAGCTAAATAATGCATCTTCTTAAATGGAATAAATTTACCACCAGGAGTACTCTTAAGACGATCATTTCTAAAAAACATATAATTTACTAAATCACCATCATTCTTAATGAGTAACATGCAATTATTTACACAACAATCAATTCTATCATACTTCAATCCTTAAATGGAAACCAATTTCTTTGCCTGATAGAAATTCTTAAGTATGTTAAACTCCGTAACAATAAATTCTCTACCAAAATCATTAATATCATCAATACCATTTTGAGCAATGCCTTAATCTTATTTGATACTAAGTAGTCTAATGAAGCATATGACAAAAGAGAATGTTGATTTCCTTCATGTAATGGATAACTAGACTCCTTTAGTTGTTGATAGAAAGGTCTTGCCTCTTCATTGTGAGCTTCTTCTAAGTACTGTTTGGGTTTCATTCCATGCTAAAATTGAATACATTATTCACCATTTCATGTATCCTATCATGTGGAACCATATCATGTTGATCTCTACTTAGAACATGTACAAGCCTATTATATCCATCAACAGGAAGCGACCGTAAAATATACCCTTCAACCAATCTATCTCTCCATAATCTACCCAGACAAAATATCTAAATTTAATCCATTACAATAAAAAAAGAAACATAATTGTGTCTGGATCAAAAATCTTCATACAATTACATGAACTACAAGGATACCGAACCAACTTATGATTCGTAAAAATATCAATTAACACAACATGCTTAATAAAACCGCTAACACATTCATTATATTTAGGTTTCACACCTCCACCAATTTTATAAACAATATCATACATTTATAAATGATGATCCATCTATAAATTATAAATATTTAATTATAAATTAGATTCATAATAGTTCCAATTAATATGTTCAAGTTACTCATTCATAACAATTTCAAGTCACTACTTAATAATTTCAAGTTTATACTTAACAATTTCATGTAATTAATCTAGCTACCTAGCTCAGAATTTCAAGTCACTACTTAGCAATTCAAAGT
>JBDJHY010146069.1:0-13025 GCA_039654485.1 Withania somnifera | reverse complement strand
TCATCCCGGACACATTTGAACCAAAAGGGTTTAAATGTTCAATCTTTACGATTAGAATGTTGGAATTATGATAACTTAATTCACCCTAAAAACAATGTCTATCCAATTGACGAAGAATTATATGAAAATAATCGAGTTATGGGATGATTTCGTTAACATAATGATTTTAGCCATTAATGGAGGAAACTAAGAAAATAAGGAAGAAGAAGAGAAGGAAACTTACCCCAAATTCGTGTAGAATTTTTAAAGAATGTAGAGAAAACTTCCTTGGCCTTGGAATGGTGTTTGGAGAAGAGTTTTTCGCCTTAGAGCTGAAGGAATTATGTTTTGATGAAATAATATGGAATAGGGCTGTTGCAGGAATTTTATACTGTCAGGTAAGCTTCTACGCAATTGCGTCAGGCCAACACGATCTTGCTGAAGGATTTATGTGTGAATCGCATGATCAATTCACGATCGTGTAGAGGAGAAATTGTTTAGGCATTGTGATAGCATAGATTATTTGTCCTAGAACCTATCGCGATCACGCAGAAGCATGATTTGTGCATCGCGATCGCACAGAACAAAACCTGCACTAGTTGCAGGTCAGAATCTGCAAGTTTCAGAATTTCCCTCTTTGGGTTTCGGGGTCAAACGACATCCAATTATTACAATCCAAATATACAAACAACATGGAAGCAATATTGCAGACTCAATGGAATCGACCAAACTAAATTCCAAGGTCGTTTACTCTAAATAACCCCTCAACCCAAAAGGGCCTAAAATGTATCTTTTTGCCAACACCCCAAAATTGCTACGATAAGTATGAAAATTTTACCAACACCTCCCCTAGCCTAAATTCATCATTCCGAAGCTTTTGGGAGCATCAGAATTCCAATCCGACACTCCAAACATCTAAATTCCACTCAAGCTCCACTTTAGGCTTAAACTTAACTAAAATCCACAAATTTGCACAACTTGCAAACGAAACCTCCAAAATAAAAACTTAGGGTCCATCTTGACTTTTTTTAGTATTTCGGAGCTAACAAAACTATCAGAAATAAATTTTGAGATCGTCTAAAAGGAAAGTTGATTTTGGTCAACGAGTACTTAGTTTTAGGCTCTAAAATAGAGAATTTGAGATATTTCTCGACTGAGTCGTTAGGGATCCAAACTATCAGTCACAGCAAGTCATAAATGACTTAGGAAAACTACCGAGATGCTTTAGAATAAAAAACATCGCATATTTATCATAAATGGCTATGAGGGTCATTACAATGATAGCTCAAGGTCATGAGTGGGATAATTCTTCACACGAACCTTAAGCTGTCTTGAAGCATATGCTACCACCTGCAAATGATGCATCAATACAAAACCCAAACTAGTTATGGAGGCATCACAATACACCACAAAACCCTCAGAATCCTGTCAAGGTCAAACGGAGCTAAATTCAACCTAGTTTTCAACTCCTGAGACCTCTTCTCATAAGAATCTGGCAACTTAAATTTCACTTTCTTATGAGCCAATTGGGTTAAAAGAGCATCTGTTGATGAAAAATCTAGATGAAACTATGGTAATACCCAGCTAGACTAAAAAAAACTATGAATATTTGATGGACAGGTTGGCCTAAGATAAATTCTAAGTGAATCAATCTTTTGGGAATCTACTAGAATACCCTCAATAAAAATGACATGACCATGTAAAAAACCTAAATAAAGCCAAAACTCACACTTGGAAAATTTGGCATAAAGCTGATGGTCTCAAAAAGTCTAAAGGATAACTCTAAGATGGTTTTATGCTATTCCTTACTTCTAAAGTAAACCAAAATAGCATCAATGAAAACTATCATGAATAGATCAAAATTTTCTTGAACACCTTGTTCATGAGGTCCATCAAGTGTAAGAGTATTATTTGAATTGGAATATATGATCATGAATTCAAAGTGGCCATAATAGGTTCTAAAAGCACTTTTTGGGATATCTCTCTCTCTAACTTTAAGCTAATGATAGCCAAAGCGAAGAATAATTTTTGAAAAGTGATTAGCACCCTATAGCTGAATAACGAGTCATGAATCCTCAACATAAGATATTTATTTTTATTATGACTTTGTTAAGCTGATGGTAATCTATGCACGTACAAAGTGAACCATCTTTATTTTTCATGGACAAGATAGGGGAACCCTAGGGAGACACACTGAGACGAATAAACCTCTTATCTAGGAGGTTCGCTAACTGGTCCTTTAACTCCCTATGCTCAGCTAATGGCATTCTATATGGTGGAAAAAAATGGTCTAAGTTTTTGGAATAAGGTTAATTCCGAAATCTATATCTCTATTAGGGAGAATCCAGGTAAATCCTCAGGGAACACAACCACAAAATCCCTTACAATTGGAACTGACTAAATATCATGAGTCTTGTACTTATAGTCCTCAACTTAGACTAAGTGGTAAATACACCCCCTAGAGATCATCTATTTGGCTTTCAGGTATTAAATGAACATATCCTTAGGAACAACAACACTACCTTCCCACTCAAGAATGGGTTTATCAGGAATTTAAAAATGGAAAATTCTAGTCCTACAATCAACTACAACATGACATGAATGGACCCAATCCATGACAAGAATAATGTCAAGCTCTACCATAACAACCATACTAGAATAGACACAAGAAAGCTATAGTAGATTCTCTCGGTTACAATAAAATCACCAAAGGTCGTAAAAACAGAAAATGACATACATAAAATTTCAGGACTGACCCCAAACTGTCAAGCAATATACAGGGATACAAATGATAGGGTAGCTCAAGGGTCTAACAATGCATAAATATCCATGTCATGAACCTTTAAAATGCTTTTCACTACATCAGCTGATTGTTCCTTATCCTAGAATGATCACAAAGAATACAACTGGTACTTGCGCCGATACTTGAAGAAGAACCCTGCAGAGCTGGGTTTCATAAGTATCTTTGCCTCAAAAACCTCTAATGATTTATTTTTGACAACTCCACGAATTAAGGTATTATATTAGAAACTTTACGACGCTATGCATGTTTTCTTTTATTAATTTATAGTTCTTTAATTACAGGAAAAATAAGTTTAGAAAAATAGAGTCCAAGTTTGCTATAAGTGATACTAAAATATCACGTTGATTGTCTCACGTGTTCATATTGTTGGGCGTCTCATTAGAAAGCACTTGCATTATGCGTTATCAAATATTCTGATTATATTTATATTTTTGGTATGATAATTATGAATTAAATAAGGTGATGTAATACGACTCTTACGTTATTTATTTTCCTTCCATTTTTTAACCTTTTCCGACTGATTTATTCATATTATGGTATGAAATGCTTAATATTTTGTATGAAAGATGTAATTGGTTCTTCGCATTCTTTACAAGTAATGCTTATAAATTATTTCATTTTAACATTTGTTGCATCATTCTAACAGAGACAATCTTTCTTTGGTGAAGTTACAAATGAGTAATATCTCTTATTTTACAATTTTAATTGATGATATATTTTAAACAGAGAAAAAAAATCTGAAAGATGAATTTGAATTACATGATAATAAATTATTAAGAAGAAAAAGTATTTAGCATTTATTTATCACTTAATACTAGACTAATAATTATTTTAAGATATCTATATATAACATTTATGATAATATAAAATCTATGATAAATAATAAAAACGAAAAGATTTGAAGGTGGTTAAAAAATAGGGAAGTGGGGACATGATCCACTTAGTGTTGTAAACAGTGTGAGTTTACATTTGTTAGTTTAGAATTTGTGTGGTTAATTTTGCTAATGTGGTCATGAAATGAGGCATTTTCAGTTATATTAAACGTGGAAGTTTTTTTCATCTTTGGGTTGTGGTTGCTAAGTCACGTAAAAATTGGATGTATGTTATGTAAATTGAATTAACCATGCATAGTAAAAGCCCGAACACATAATTCTTCCCCTTACTTCTCACTTTGAATAAATTTGCTTCTCAAGTTAGCTAATGTTATAAGGACTGCTGGGGGAAGATTTCAAATTTGCACATCAGCAGTTGCGAAGAGTGCTAATTGGAGCAGCTTAGAATCGTCTAAACAACTCATATGTTACAGGGCGAGTCTAAGGTTTCTTAATATAAATTGTTCGCTATATAGTTTAATTCTACTTGCGAATATATCAGCAGATGCACCGAGGGAGATGCTAACATCAACACAAGCGAGAAACCGGCGTTGTGTACTTCACTTCATCTGCCTTGTAATCTTATGGAACTCTTTAAGCAGGAAATATCACAAATGCTAACTTTAATTCTTCTTATTATTATGACAGTTTCTCGAGGCGTACAAAAATTATACTAATATTATTTTATTTTTCTCATTGCATATGTATGATATTCCCTTTAGTTTTTTGTGCAGAGATATCATAAGTAGGACAAATTACACAAAAGTAGAATAACTGCTTTGGTATATGTACGGGAGTAAGGTTTATGTTCAAATGCGATGCATTTTATTGCTTCTTTTTCTCTTTTATTTTAGCCTTCAACATGAAATATTAGGTTCGATGTTTGGCTATGTTATTTGATTGAGCATTAAGAAATTTATACTCATCCAATTATTTAATTTTCCCCTTCTGTTCTACATCAAAGAAACACATGTGCATGACGTAGTATTTTAACTGGCACCTGCATTTTTCTTCATTTGTACTGTTCCCACTAGGTCAATTACACTTTGTTTTAGTTAAATCTGATATCAAAATATAAAAGAATGTTTGAGGGGAGAGGATACTACATAGTTGGTTGAAAGTTTTTATAATTTTATAAATAAAGTTTTTCAAAGCTTTTCAATACCAAATGATAGTTATAAAATAATTTAGTTAAATGTGGTTTTTCATGAAAACTTAACTTTCTTTTTGATGAGATTATCATTTGCATTAATCACCAAGTATACACCGAGTACAGATCAGCCTATGGACTAATTGTTACCAACTACAACAAACAATTGCTATCAAATACATCACGAAATCTGCTAGGAGTAGTAATTGAGCTTTGTTAATGCTTCCTGCCAGTTCCTGTACCTATGCGCCTTATATGAATGCTTTGAATAATATATCTAGTCACCAAGTTTGTATTCGTGCAGCTCCTTTGGGAACTGATCATGTTTCTTTCTCTCCATAACAAAAACTGAGCAAGTGATCGCAGCCAGTCCGGACCTCCTCTTATCCGTATCACAGATCCAATTCAGTTCACCATTCAACTCTTTAGTACCTCTTTGGAATCCCAACAATCTACAAAGTCTATGCCATAAGTTCCATATATATTGCAATCAAAGTATAGGTGATCAAAAGTCTCTATGGTCTTTCCATAAGATGCACAGACTGCTTACACGTGAATTTCAAACATTAATAGCCTGTCAACTGTGTCTAAACTTCCATGGATAGCTAGTCATTGCATAATGCATAAATCTATTCGTAGGATATATTTTTTTTATGCAAGGAAACTCTCTTATATCTTACTCTAGGGTATTGAGGAATAGGTGCTTACAATTTTTGTATAGATACTTTGGCTTCAAAAATCGGAGTCTAATAGGCCACATCCTCCTAGACCTTGCACAATCAGGTCCCTAAACTTAAGCAGTCTTTGGTATCTTCGTTGTCCCTGCTGCATTTGATTTTATGTAGTAACTGTGAATCCATCTAATGCATAGGTAGTTCTTCTTCCTACTTAAACTCCACAACTGCTTCAAGATGGCATCCTTGTTCCATAGGCAAATATTAATACAATTTAGCCCACCTACAGCTACTGGCTTGCAAGTATTTTCCCATGAGATTAGTTCTTTCCTTGAAACAGTTACAGAACCAGTCCAAAGGAAAGTTCTACATATCCTCTAAATACACGTCATCACTTTTTTTTAATTCAAAAAGGCCTGTGCCCAATAAGGTTGCATCCCATAAATCTCTAATTTGATAAGTTGGATCCTGCGTGCATATGAAAGGACTATAGTCTTTTCTATCAATGACATATATGAGATAACGCCTAGATTATTAGTTTCTAATGGTACACCAAGGTATTTAAAAGGCAACCTCCCTTTTCAAAGTCCAATTCATCCAATATCTCCTGCTTCGCATGATCCATTACACAAGAATTATATAGTGAGCTTTGATCAACGTTATCCTGGAGTCCCGTAGCTTTTGAGAATTTCAGAAAAGCTTCATTCATCAGTCTCAGTGAAATAAAGTCAGCTCTACAATATAGTAGGATATCATCTGTAAAATAGTCATGAATACTCTGATTTTTATGCAATCTAGGATGATAATTAAAGCCCCCATTCTTCCTCAGCTGCTTCATCTCTCTCCCAAGGTATTCTATAGCTGGTACAACAAATAGGGGGACATAGGGTCCCCTTTTCTAGTTCCCTCTTGTCCTTGAAATGTTGAGTGAGGCCTATTGATGATTAAGGAGTATGACATCGTAAAAACACAGACCATGATCTAGTCTAGGAACTTTGCTGGAAACCTCAGATCAATGAGTATATTGTGAAAAAACTCCACTCAGTCTAATTTTATAACACATCTAGGAGAGATCCATTTCCTAGTGCAGTTTTTGAATATCTCAGGGCTCAACTCAATGTTATCAATGATGATCCTCCCTTCTATGAATGCAGATTGTGCACATCCCACTAGATCACTTTTGACACCTTTGAGCCTTCTAGTAATGACTTTTGATATAATCTTATAAAGAGTTGTAAAACATGCAATAGGTCTATAGTCTTTGACCTTGGTTGGGGAAGGCACTACAGAGATAAAAGTGATAGTGCTAGCATTAACAGTAGGCCATAGATTCCACATTGTGAAGAATTGCTTTACTACACTAAAAATATCCTCTCTCAGCATTTCCCAGTTCTTTGTGAAGAAATCTATTAGGAATCCATCAATCCCAGGGGCTTTGCTTTCAGACATGTCCTTGATTTCTGCAAGGACTTCTTCATCAGTTACCTCTTTTATCATATCATTTTATTGTTGGAAAGTCATAAAAAAACACCCCCTGTGATCACCTGCGAATTTACACAAGGAAACTTTGTTAAACATCTTCTCATTAACTCATTAAAAACTGATATGAACTCCTTATCCATCAATTCTGGCTCAGTGATCTTGTCCCCATCATCAGTTTAGATAGATATAATTGCATTACAACAAGATCTAAGCTTCTATTGAGAATGAAAGTACTTAGAGTTGGAGTCACCGCATTTTATCCAAACTGTCGTTGCTTTTTTCCTTAATTCTTGTTCTTCAACTCTGCTCCATCTCTCAATATCCATCAATATGTCTCTTTCCTGTTTAATTAAATCTTGTTGAAGCAGTTGGTTCTGTATTTGAGAATGAAGATAGTCTAGCATTTCTCGGCCCTTTCTCAGCTTCTGCTCATAAGATGTTGTGTACATATTTATTCTTTTAAGCTTGCATTTAATTTTCTTGAGTTACACCATATATTCTACATCCAATATTCATCTACTTTCATCCTCAAGACCTCGGTCATTATCCCCTGAAATTCATGATGGGCGATGACATTTATGTAATCTGAAAGGTCCAGAATGTAGACTGACATAGTTTTTGAAGTTTATCAATAAAGGGGAGTGGTCTGATACACGTGGATTCAAATATTCAGCGTCAACATGGTTCCACTTAAAAATCAAGTTGTAATCCCCAAAACCCAAATATATCTTGTTCAACACCCTATTTTCACCACCCTTCTTTTTACACCAAGTGTAATACAATCCTTTACTTGTTAGAGGAGTTAGTGAAACCTTGTATCTCCTGCTGAGTGACTGGTAACCGAATCCTATTTTCAACCCGTATCATATATTTTAAGTCACCACAAAGAAACCAAGGTTCCTACACTTGTAACCTTTTGTCATTCTGTTCACTCCAAAGGATCTCCTTCTGTTGTTGTTTGTTTCTAGCATAGAAAACTGTAATACAGTAACCTTTTTGATCTGCTTGATCCTCCACCATGCAATGTATATATTTCTCCTTTACTTTTAAAATTTCCACCTGTAGATGATTCTTCCGTAGCATCAAAAATTTTCCATTGTAAGACACATTTAATTAAAACAGTACTTCCATCATGGTGCTATTTTTATCAAAACCTGACCAGTTCTAGGCTCCTTTATCCTAGTCTCAAGGCATCTAAAAAACTCCACCTTATTCTTAATAAGAAAGAGTTTTAACTCTTTCCGCTTGTGGACCTTATTCTGGGCCCTAATACTCCACATGCCTATGATCATGGAGGAATGAATGGCATGATGTTGCCAGCATGGATTATTCAGCTTCACTATTTTCTTAGCCTAGTATTTTCTGCCTCAAAACGTTTGCCATGGCTATGATTTGTATGCTTCTGTTTCTTAACCTCACCAGTACTGAAAACAATTTTCAAGGCACTGATCTCACCCCTTCAGCATGACCGGTATCTTTAGCCACTATGTTTCCATAGCAGCCTCGAAAAAACCACTAGAACCATGCAAAATACTACTTTCATCACTCAGTGAAAGAAATATTAATAACTATTAGAAATGTAATCGGAACTTCAGAATAAAAAATAAAAAGTATCAATAAAAGCATATATATACCAAAGTCTCAAAATCATACATCTTAACCCGAGAATGTCTAGTCGCTAAATAAAGGACCGCTACCACAAGAGTTTACTAGCTAGTCTCTATCGACTGAAATAATAAATGAATAAACCTAAAATCCAACCTTTAGATAAATAAAATAATATAACTACATAGGTTTCCCTCGGATACTATGAGGACTCACCAATATACTAATCTTTTACAAATGTAAGTAGTGACAACCTTGAACATCTAGATGGTTAACAATAACTGTATAGGGTTAAACAAATGCAGCAAGAGTAGAATAATCAAAATAAATATGCACTAAGTATGTGAGTAGGTATAAAACATATTGTACAACTTAATGATAAGTACTTCGCGATACATGTAATGGCTCTCGAGGCCATGTTCGTGATTCTCGCGATCTCTATGCACTCGAAGCATTTCCGTGACTTCCCTAAGTAGTTCATGGCTTTATGGGATAAGTAGGTTCCCTTACACTTTTATAGCTTAATTCCCTTATAACTATAGCTTCTTCGGATATTACCCAACTTATACGATTCCAAATTTCCTTTTTGTCAAATCTATTGAGTCCTAAATATCATTTACATAAAGGTCATATATAAGGATTGCTAATATTCGACACCGTTTCAATCCCCTGTGCTTTAAGAACTTCCTCAAAAAAACTATCAGAAAAGGAGCAGTGGACGATAAATCGTCCTTTCGGTTGGTTTTCTTTATAAATCTTCATCCCGAAGCTTTTAGGATTTTTCGTCTAATATCCTCCACTGATACTGATCTTCGGAGCTCAAGATTTAATTCGTAAAATTTTGTTGTGGTGGTTCTATGATCATTCCTACTAGGAAAATCTTTGTTTCATTATTATATAAACATTCCATGCTTAGATCTTCCAGTTTTACCATTAAATTTAGCTATATTTTTTGTCATACAATGTGCTAGTTGTCCTCTACACATTAATATAATTTTTTTTTTGAGTTGTTAGGCTTTACGGACCCGATTTTATCTTTGATTTTGACCCCTCTATTTATATAGAAATATAGATATTTTTGTACTCGTACTAACACGTGGGTTATGTTTTTTCTTTCCTTGCATGATTCTGAGCTTTGTGTTTGGTTTTGGATATTTGCGGCATGCTTATTGAGGACATCACCGGAATCCAGGTAGCCTACGGTCTACTTTCTTCAAACTTTGTATTACTGTAGTATGTGTATCGTAAAGCGCCATCTCGTGACTGGGATGAATATTCAGGGCCCTATATGCTTATTCTTCTCGCCTATAGCCTACTTAGCCGGCTTGTAGGTTAACTACTTACCCTCGGGCTATATTGCCCTACAAGGGTGTCTTACACTGACTACGGATAGTAGTGTGGATGGGGGAGGAGTAACACCTTAATGCATATTATTATATGCTGGATATGGAGCGTAATAAGGTTGGGGAAGGAATTATACTAGTGATCAGCGCTTAGTAGCTATCCCCCATTATAGGTTAGTGGCTTTAGAGTTGATCAAGTAGGCTGATTATTCTGTGCACTACCTGAGATATTATATGTGATTAGGGAAGGTGTATCTCCTTTAGACTGTATTTATCTGGATGCGGTTATGCAGGATAGTTTGTAACCATGTGTGATGATATTTTTCCCTATCCCAATGTGATCCTAGAAGTTGGTGATATGTGGACTGGTCTTTGGTAGCCCTGTGTGTTTTCCTATATGGGTGTTTACTTAGCTCTTAATGGGCTCCCCTTGGGATGATGTGGCATCTGGGATGCTGTTACTTATAGCTCGAAGCCGTAGTTTGGCTAGGGGAGGTTATACCTCCTAAGTTGGGCCTGAACACCATCCTACAGAATCTAGTTAGAAGCCTCCAGCTAGTTTAGCTTGTTGGTTGATTTTATGTTGCGGGCATGCATTAAACGTTTTGAAAGGTAACTGTATTTCAATAGAATAACTACCAGAAATGAATTTCTTATTTATACTTTCCACGACTAAGCTCATAAGAATTATGAAGCTATTTTCGCATATCATTTGAGGTTATTTTCTCACTATCACTGTGTTTCCTTGATACTGCCTACATAGTGATTATTGGGTCTTACTGAGATTTGGATTCCTTCCTATATGATTGTACTTGAGTTTAAATTGAGATATGATATATGAGTTGGGCCTGAGTTTTTTCTTTTTGTCCCTAATGACTATGACCTTGGATGCCTTTTTATGAGGATTTTGTACGTGGGGTTGGATCCCTTTATGGACCCTCTGACCTGGGATGCCATGCCTGGGTATGTTGCTTGGACAGGGGAGGGGCATATGGGGTAGGATGGGAAACTATATGGGAAAAAATTGTATGAGTCCACGCCTGAAAGAGTTATGTACGGGAGAAGGTGCGTATAGACACTTATTGACTTTTACAGCACGCCTTTTAATTGCATCCTTACTCATTGATTTGTACCATTTGGGGATTACAGGGGGAGTACCAATTAGGTTATATTGTTCCCTATTGTACCTAAAGGTAGAATAGGGTATCGACCAGGTTTTTTTTTCTAGTAAATTTTATTTACTCCTTTTTGTCTTTGGTAGGTAGTATTCGTACACTTGTTGTAAATATTGTTAGCTAAGATGGTAGATGGTTTAGTAGTCACTATTTAGTCCTCACTTACTGGTCACGTTTGAGCTCCAGGTATGTGTTACGTGTGTTCATTATCTACTTGTGGTTCGAGTGTGTGCGCTATACCATATTAATGGATCCTTCATACCTGTTACCTGAGATTATTTACACTTATAGATAACCACTTACTACACTTGATATTATTGTAGCTACACCCCATTTCTTGGTTATATATTATGTTCATCTACTTTATTTACTTGATCATTCTTTACCTTGCTTATACTTAATTTTGCCTGGTTAGCTTATGATAAATATTAGGTACCCATTTTTTTTTTTACTCATGCTACACTTCTGCATCTTTTTTCCTAATGCAGGTCTTAGTATGAGTTATTCAGGAAGAATGCGATCGTGCAGATTAGCTTGGTTCTGTTAAGGGGATATCGTGAGTAGTTGACATTCATGCTGACTGGTCTTTCTTCTTTCTCTACAACTGTCCCACTTGGATTTGGGATATCCATCTCGTAGATTTTCACCAATGTGGGTTGTATTTTTGTTACTTTTGATATATAAATGCCTTACAACCACTATACAAGGTTTTGAGGAGTCATGTTCTGTTATATATTTTATGTTATACTTGTATTTCACCTCATCATCTCATTCTTCTTTTCTTTTGGTTATATGTACTAGCCCATTGGTACTAGCCGACCACTACTTTCTCTAGGCTATGGTTAGGCTTGTCTACAAGTAAATGTAGATTCCATCATAACTCAATTTTTGGTTCATGAAAATGCATGAACATAAAATCTCAACTTCAGCTCTAACTCAAATAAGTAATTTAGCATTTTATAATGAAAACAATTAACAAGCTCAAATCTGAAGTAAACTCAACTAAAACAACTGAACTCATCAGTTTTTAACAAAAGATAAAGACTAATAAAAAACATTAGTCCTCTTTCCTGTTTTCAAAATCTTCAGTTTTAAATTCTCTTTGAGATTTTCTATAACCTACATACCTTTAGGCATATAGTCATGAAGTCAACATATTACCCTATAATTACCTAAAGGTTATTTTACTTTATTTGAGTATTTTGAAGGGTTTCCCTTTTCCTAGTCCTGCTATATCAAACTATGTGGGATTCCATGATTGTTCCAAATGTGGGATGTGATTTGCGGTAAAATTTTGAGAATTTTTAGTGTTGGAGCTATTAAGTACAAGTGAGGAACTATACGAGTCATATAGAGTTTTTGACCTCGTATCAGAAATCTGTTAGTTCCATCAACTCTTGAATGTCGAGTTCGGTCTAGCTACAGTCTTGTTTCCTGTTATAGACCATTCGAGGTGAGTTGGAGTGTTTAGACAGGCAAAAGTTGAAGTTTTAAATGAATTAGTTGACTTTGATAAATATTTGTTCATAGAGTTCTCAGATAAAAAATATGTTGCTTCCATTGGATTTTGGAGATTAAATTTGGTCAAGAATTAGGTCCCTTTTAATTTTCCTAGGCCCCTGTAGCATATTTCCCTTTTTGATAAAATGTTAGTTTTCTCCCCTTGATTAACGGATCAAGGACACCTTGTGCTTATGATTTATTGAACTGCTTAGTTTGTAATGTCGAAATTAGTATATTTTCATATATAGTTTTTATGCACAAGGTTCTGAACGAACCTCGAAATTTCGTTTTGAGTATTGAATAAAATTGTGAACTGTTGCCCAGGCAAAGGAGCGATCGACATTCGCTCGCAAGTTTTAAGAAGTGGTAAGCGCAAGGACAAGTTGATTCAGAAAGGGAAAGAGGAGTAGCCTAGCCTTGTTCTTTTTTGTTTTCCTTA
>JBDJHY010146068.1:0-18703 GCA_039654485.1 Withania somnifera | reverse complement strand
ATTTAAACTAGAACCTTGTAATACTAATAAATATTTAGATCCAACCTAAAAATAATGACGTACTCCATTGAATCCTTTGTAAACTAATGGATGTAAACAAGTAGAGCACCCTTCCACTAAAATGGTTTGGAATGCATGTATGCCTAATCTATGAAGAGTGGGTGCTCTATTCAGCAATACATAATGTCCGTCTATAAAATCTTGAAGGATTTCCATAATATCAGCTTCCCAATACCTCCCAAGGAAAATCTCAAGTTTGTATCCCAAATTGATAGGTTAGTGTGAGCTTATCTATGTGTTATGTATTCTTTGAATTGGAATCCATTTTTTGAAAGACCCGAATCAATTATTCATTCAATGGAAACCTTTTTTTGATATTCTCCAGCTAAAATCCAGAATATGGGTCTAATGGAAGGTTTAAGAAAACATATACTAATTACCAAAATTACATTTTTATAAGGTACAGTTTCTCTTTGTGGTATTCAATCTCTTGCTTGATTTTTGTACAAAAATGAAATTATTAATGATAGTTGGTTGTACTCTCAAATTTTCACAATAATATCTTGGACGGCAGGATTAATCGCATTTTATATGTTTGCAATCTAGAAAAAGTCATTTATTGGTTATTATCAACATCCTAAGAACGTGCCAGTAAAAATATGGATTTCAAATTAAGTTCCAAATTAGTGGATGCTTCCAAATAGAGTAGAGATGTAATACACAAAAAGGAAAAGACTCATAGAATGGAAGAGGCACAAGGAGAATTTACATATTTTCGTTAATCCATGAACAGGATCTATACATTTTGATCGCAAAAGAATCAAGAGAAAAAGAAAGTCTCTTGGTCTTTCATAATACCTTGAGAAGTAGAAAGAATTACAATCCCCATTCCACTTAACAATCACGGAATTTTTTGAGAGTTATCTATCAAAATAAAACCCTTCTGCCTCATTAGACATATATCTAGCATCATATGAAGACAACTTGTGAAACTCTACCTCTTATTAAGAAATCAACATAGAACCCCGCTCCAGTCTCAAAATCTCTTACCTCCTGTAGTCCTACTTGGTACAAAGGATGTAACTCTTTAGATAAACATCATGAAATAAAGCCCAACTAATAGGAGTGGATTCTGCTAATCTAGTAGAATAATAAGATCTCCACCCCTCCTATGAGAGGCCACTCATCTGATAAACTGTAAAGTCAAAACCATGAGAATAAAACAAACTGAGGTTATGTAACCCCTCCTGACATATATGGATAAAATCTCTCGGGTCCTTACTTTGCAAACCAGAAATATCGAGGGACTCAACCTCAAAATTCTACCCAACGCTTCTAGTCCGAGTCAGACATAGGCTGGTGAGATGGAATAAGATGAACCACAGATAGGGAAGGAACTACTAGTGCTGAAGAAGGAATAGCATATGTTGGTGGCAACTGAACGTTATATGTGGAGACACATGATTGAACATTCAACCCTAAATATTAGGTGCTAGAGTCACCGCTAAACCATGAGTAGTTTTTGTTGGCAGCATAACCAGGCTGAAGTCTGTTGCCCAACTATTATTTGTCCCGACATGTCTAACAAATAAAGAAAGAACTGCTCATATTTGGGATCAAGACTAGAACTAATGTAGGCATATGAGAGATGAAACAAATCCATATTTCTTAGGTGGATACTTGGTATAGGATCAGTCTCAATCTTTGCATCCCTGTTTATTAAGGTAGCTCTAGCTAGAGTACCAACTCCGACAAGTGTTCGACCTCAGCCCTTGTGAATAATGACCAGAGCTGTAATTGCAGGTGAAATGGTACATCATTTATTGCCATCACCAACAATCCTGTATGTGCCATCTGTGTAAGAATGAATAAGAACAAATGAGATTTTCTAGAAACCAATTATGATGCATGCTCGATGTAGAATTTAAATAAGGAGAATTTCATAATAATCTCCTTAGAGCCTCTCGAAGATAAAATATAGAAATCTTCGCACATAATTTGCAAGAATCTATTAGAAACTGGCTCATGAACTGCGGATATAAATGAACCTAGGACACTAATACTAATTTGTCCTGACCTGATTTCAAAGGTCATGAGGGAACCTATATCCCACTATAGGAAAACCACCCAAATAGTATGGCAAGTAAGAGTTATAGAAAAAGTAGGGAAGAAAAGGTATAAATAAGGGATGGCAATAATCAAAAATATGTAACAAGTAAAAAATATACCCAAAAAACCTGATATCCAAATACATGAGCCATTAGAACAAGAGTAAATAGTCTGAAAGAGAAATACAATGTCTGATAAGAACACTAATAGAAATAGATATTAAGAAAGGTAAAAGAGAAGATAAAGATGCCAAGAGCGATCATCTACCTCAACAACTGAATCCGGGCTTGAATTATTAGATCAAAGTGGACCACTCATACCCGGATTTGGACCAAAAGATGAAGAGTCTAGTATGAGTACAAAAAACAAGGGGTACCTAGTAGGCTAGGACGACTAGGGATATATAATAAATAAAGGAAATACATAAAATAATAAGAAAGGAACGTCACAAAGATCAACAAAAATAGCATATAATGAGGCTAGCTAATAAGATAAAACAGGTAAATATCCTATGTATCTAACAACCAACAAGGAAGTACTACAAGGAGAGAGCATACCTAAATCCATCTCAATTATTAGAAATAATTAAGTAACTGATATAGGGTATATTGGTAACCTCAAATAAAAGAATGCGGAGAATAACTAACAATAGGTATATCACTAAGGGAATCATAATAGGGAGTCCAATAGGTGTAATCTTCATATCCAATAGTAAGAATGAACTATAATATGTAAAAGAGAGTATCCAGGGCACCCCATAATACCGAGAGATACAAAAAAGTAAAACTCACCCGCTTGCCGCCCATATAACCAGAAGGTACAACCAAGAAAGACAAGTGTAGACAATAACACATACATGAATGCAAATACTACTAGAAAATGAATAACTTCCCAGGATTCCCCAAATCTAAATCATTATGATCAATGGGCTTCTCCAAGTAAGAATCAACATGACTAATGGGCTTCCCCACGTATGAATCAGTATACTCAATGGGATTTACCAAGTACGAATCAATAGAATATCAATAGATGTGCAAGTTTCCAAAAGTTTCGAGCTTAGATGGATCATCAATATATGTCACTCGGGATTCATCGAGGCCAAATCAATCATGTAAAATCAATGGCTAACACTCAGGCTTCCCCAAGTCTAGTACTATCTCAAAACTGTGATTATGTCATCATTATCATATTTATCATTAAAAACTTGTAAAACATTAATACTGGACACGAGTCTACAAGGCCATGTGAGGTTTAAAAATAAGTGATATTGGGCTCTTGTCCATAAAATAGTGGAAACTAATACATCAAAACCAGTTTTCATGATGATATGATCAACAAAAAATAACACCACAAGCAAGACTTATGGCCCTACAGAGGCTCGATATTTACAACATGCGTAACTAGTCAAATCAATGATTAGTATGATGATCATTTTTGAAATAGGAAGAAACCAAAAAATTTATAACTCTTGCAAAATTTTGATTCTACTTAAAATAATGGAATAGTTAAAAAGATTCACCACTTAATTTTTACAAAATTAAAAGAATCTTAATTTGAAAACTAGAGTCTGAATAAGCGGTCAAGTTAAATATGAAAGAAAGTGTTAGACACTTTTGAAAATCCACAAAATGTGATTCCCCATGGATTAAACCAATTTGAATAATTTTAAAACATAAAATCACTTTCAAAAAATCATGAAGTTATTGGCAAAATATCTTGGAATTCATAAGTTAAAAAGGAAAGAGAACTCTATTATAATCTAATTTTAAAAGAAAGGTATTTTAAGTTATTTGAAAAGAAATCCTTTTATGTTTGAAATAGAAAGTTCATTTAAAGTTATTTGTGAAAACTTGTTAAATATTTATCTTAAATAATGAAACAAATTATCTCAAAATTCTGAAATAATTCTAACTTTAACCATTTATATGAGTCAGGCTTTGAGTTGAATAATCAGTAAATTTCAAAACACGGATTTGATCTCTTAAATAAAGAGATATAGAAAAATCTCCAAGTTATTCTATAAGCTTAAATTTTCCTATTAAACAAAGTATTAACAAAATTTATATGAAAAACTATTTTTTGTAATAACAAATTTAATAAATAAATTCAACCAATTCTATGAGGATTCATATAAGTTTAAACAAAAGAATGTTAACCCAATAATATAACAAGGAATTAAATAAAGATAGTGAAGAAGTTGGGTTGAAGCACTTATCCCAAACGCCTACTAATTTTGCCAAAGTTTTTTTTTTTTTTTTTTTTTTGGGTTAAGCCCATTTATATTTTATGCTCCACTTCATGGCTTTCCCTATATACTAGTTTCCTTTTTACATCAATATTTGGCCAATGTGCAATATTTCTTAATTATAGAGGGTTGAATTGAAAAGATAGGATGCAAAAGTGGATGAAGTTCAAATTGAACTCGGAGGATAGTGTTCATGCAAGAAAATAAGGTAAAGAATATACAACGACTCAAATAAGCTAACTAATGTTCCACTGTAAAGGTAATGAAGATAAGAAAATTAGTGATAAAACCAAAATCAGAGCGTACATCAAACAAGAAGAAAGAAAAGAACATATAGATTACAACTAAATAAATTCTGACAAAAAAAAAAGTCAAACAAAGCTATAAGAATGACAGAGAAATGAGTGAGCATGGGATTTCTTTTAGAGCATGTGAACAGTACAAAAAGTTATCCTTAACTTCTCATACTGTCTAGAAGGCAGATTAGAGGAGAGTAGGTCAGGAAGAAAATATCTTGATCGTATAACCCATGAAAGTCGTCTATTTTTTATCAGTCACAGGGCGTACAAAATCCTAGGACCAGTAAAAAACCTATTGTAAACATTGATCGGCTAAGGATTAGATTAGGCATACTTGGTTTTAGAAATCTTATACTATACTTAAAAGGAATAGTATCAAATCTTTTATCCGATTAATGAAACAATTAGGACTAGCTACTGTGATACCTCAACAGATCATAAATGACTTCATGTTTTAGACTATTTAAAGCATCATGCTAATCATATTACTAACCATTCATGTCAATGTAGTTTTAAAACAAAAACAAAACAAGCAACCAACCTTATGAATTGGTTAAAGTAACTCAAAATGAAGGCAGTTTAAAACAAAAATTAGGGTACAAAAATACTTTTTTCCTAACCTTTTGGACTATTGGCCTCAACAAAGCCCAGATAATTTGAACCTACACTAACTGATCTAAACTAAATAACATGTCACATTTTCTGGACAGTCTTCAACATCACAGATTAAAAAACATTACTTAAAGACTCTAGATTTTCACATGATCATTCCAAAGCTAAGTTAATCAGACCAAAATATTGTCATTAAAGAAAGAAAACCACAAGTCTTAGAGAAGAAATCTTGAAATGTTATTATTGCAGATTCAAACACTTAAAGCAACTTAGTTTTAAGTAAGACTTAAGAGGTTGTGTGCTCAATCAAGTGATTGTATCTAAGGAATCATAAAGAAATGTTAGATAATATTCAGGAATATGAACCTTAACCTCAACACACAAAGAGGAGAATAAATCAGGACATAAAGACACGTAGCTAATATAGTGCAATGACCCTCACAGTAATTTATGAGAAGTACGACATGTATTGCATTCTAGAGCTTTTCAGTAGCTATCACAGGTAATTTATGACTTACTGGGACTGATATTCTAATTTCCCTGGCGGCTCATTTGAAATATATCTCACTTTGCCTATTTTAGAGCCTAAATCAAAGTATGTGTTAACTTTAGTCAAATTTCCTTCAATACAATCTCGAAATCAAATTCCAACAGTTCCATTAGCTATGGAATACCGAATAAAGTCTAGGTGAACCTTAACTTTCTATCAGGGTTTTTTTTAGTTTGTGTTAAATTGTGGTTTTTTCAATTCAGTTAAGGCTTAATTTGGAGCTTGGGTGATCTTTCAATTTTGTATTTTTAGAATGACATTAGGACGCTTTGATCAGCTTCTGAATGGTGATTTTAGGCTAGTAAGAGTGTTGTGTGTTTTTTGGAGTTCCATGTGGAATTTAGTATTTCTTGGTATAGGGATCTTTTTTGCTCAAACGATCTCTGAGACCCTTTTCATTGATTTCTTGGAATCTAGAATGTCATTTTCATTCTATTTACATAATTGGTTTATTGAAATTGGACTCAGAATGCTCATTTTAGACACTCGGAGTTCATGATTCCAGCTCATGTGTAATTGTAGGCATAGGCCGCCCCTGCGAGGGGTAGGGTCACAAATGTAAGGTCACCAAAGCATCCTGGATGTTTCCCCTATAACCTTCACCCCAGCAGGAGTTACCCCACCGTAGAGACCCCGATTCCACCCCTACGAGAATTGTAGAAAACTATAAATAGTTGCACACTCTTTAGTTTATTCTTTCACCAAATTATTTTCCATCATTTCTCTAGATTCCTATGGTAAAAAACTATGGAAAACTTATAAATGTTTGTAGAAATAGTTCCCAAAGGTTCGCTCGTGTTTCCCCACTCTTGGTAAGCCTCTGTCCTTATTAATTTCACAAAATTCGGTTTCCTTCATTGATGACCAAACTAAGAAAAATGTAGGATTTCTGACTAATATGAGTTTAATGAATTAATTCTCTCTCTTTGAATTATTCTACCCTGTAGTTATTGTTCCTCCATTGAATTTCTTCATTTTGTTCATAAAGATGATCTTTTCCCCTTTCTAATCAAATCTGTACCGGGATGTTTTGAAGTCCTTTTGACACTCATAATGTCCTCATTTTCTGAGCATGGATTCTTGAGATTCCAAGAACCTCATGGAGAGGTTTTTTTATGATTCTAGTAAGCGGGCCTGCATACCCATTTTAGGCCTAGTATAAATTATATCGTTAGACTCATATTGATCCTCGGATTCTTGATTCATTACTTTTAGAGACATTGGATACTGTTTGAAATTAGTTGCAGTAACATTTAGATTTGCAGTGCATTATTCTTCGGATGATAAGTATATAGGATTGGTAAATGTACTAAATAGGATTTGTGGGTTGGGTTTTTAGGTTGTTAATGTGTTCTTGGAGTGCTTTTTCATTTTGTTCCCTATTTGTTCTCTATGTTGGCGTTCGGTGAAACACGATGCCTGTGACTATAATTACCCTTGTGATGGCTTTAGAGTGACTTTGGAAGTAGTAGAATGCTAATGCGTGGATTAGTTTTGGGTTTTTCCCTCGAGTTTACAATGTTATATTGTGCAACTAACTATAGTTTAGTTGCCCTGTACGGGACATAGGCGAGCGAAAAATAGAAATGTATTGATGTGTTATGCATTTATTCTACGAGAGGTTGACCCACGTTCTCCGTTTTGAGAGTGCATGACCTACTACTACACCACACTACACTTGGCTCTACATATTAACCCCTGTTTAGTAACTGGTAGAGCTAAGGGGTCTTCAATCCTTACTCTTTACCCCTATCTTCACCAAAGCATAACGAGGCCTTACTAATTCAAGGGTGGAGAGAGACGCCTCAAAAAGTACTATTGAGAGGAAGTTCCTCAGTCCTTGTTAATTCTCTAAAGGACTCCACCAATTGATGTTGATGTCGTGGAGGCAAGATACTGATAATAAGATTAATAACAGATAATGATATGATAAATGGTAACTTGGGATATTCTAATAAGAATATAAGTTAAAAGATCTTTTGATGTTTTAGAACCGAAAATGTACCGAGCACCCGGTATTAGTAATTTCACTTATTTTAGTATAGGTTTCACACCCTGGCACAAGGAAATATCACTTGACTAATTAAAGATGAGACTTGACTCTGACTATGTTCGGCAATGAGTAAAGCTGCCACTTGAGTCCATCGTCGTACGACAACGAGTACAACTTTTTGACACTTATTAGACCTATTAGGATGTAGACTTTTATGACATTTGTTCCCTTGAGAACGTTTGTGATACTACTATATTGAGGCATTGGACAACATGACTTTTTGAGTATGTCTTGATGGTGCTATTGTTATGAGGCACTACTAGCCAGACTGTGAGACTCTTGAGGCTTTGTGACTTGGGATTTGATATTATAATGAAGTTTGAGATTATACATGGCAAGCATACCTCCATGAACCTTACCTATGAGATATGACGACCAGAGGGGGGTATAGGACAAAGTAGGGATATAAAAGAATTAGGATTAGCCTTTCATGGATCCTGTCTGTTGATCCTATGGGTGCCTGAATAGGAACGTACACAAGACTGGTTACTTCATGTTGTGTATTCAATTTTCTGCATTTGTTTTCTTCGGTTTACCCCTGGTCCATAGGAGGCCTATGGGTGAGCTTGCTTTCTGTGTGCCATTCTTATGGGGGATTTGGTAGTGTTAATTTACTTTCTTTATTTACTGCTTAACTATCATTATTGTTTATACTTGAGACTGTCTTGTAATTTGGGATATTTGTGCGAGATATCGTTTGATTATTCATTCCTTTCATAATTGAGGTTACTGGTATACCATCCATGTTCTCTTTTTGTATACTTATCCATCTCTTCGATCACATATTGTTGTTATTCACATATATTGCTGCAAGGATTTCGGGTATGGTTTCTTTTCTTGCCTGAGATCCTATTATGTGATTTAGCTAGCGATGCCATGTCTATCTATTTACTTTCTTCCTATATGAGTAGCTAGCTTCTATGTTGTACTATTTTCTTCTATGACCTTACTTTCTTGTATTCTATTATTTACTCTTTTAAGATTGTTATGTGCCTAGCGGGCCCTCAAAGCCTACTAAATATGGGTTGCTTCGTGACTTGTTCTCATAAAACACTTTTTCCCATGGTACAAACTTGAGTATAAGTGCTCGACGTTCATTTTCCAATTGACGATTGTGCCCACATACTGATACTACAAAGATACATGTCACGGTCAGAAATTAAAGTCATGATGGCTTCTACAATCTTCCACTATACAAGTGTAACCCTACAGCCCAAAACTATGTGCAGTGGGCTATAAACACTCAAATCATCCAGCAAAAAGGAAACACATAAGAAAAAACATAAAAGAAATGAAGAAGAAGAAGAAGAAATACATAAACAACCAAAATCCCAAAACCTGGTATCAATGGCATATGAAGCTACTATACAAAGTATCCAAAAGATAAAACTACAGCGAAACTCCTACAAAAGTAATACAACAAAAAGCCTGTTATACATAGAATAGATAAGTTCGAAATTAAGGAAACCACGGTCGGCTTGGACGACAAAGCTCACCGTATTCTCTGTAACCAGCTGAACCTACTCCACATGATCACGGTGTCTTAGATAACCCTTTCTAGTATCTGCACCATGAAAATGGTACAAAATTGCAGCGTGAGTACTAGAAAAGGTACCCAGTAGGCATCATAGGTCGACTAGGCTAAAACAAAATGCACGTAATAAAGGCAAGGAAGTAAAGTAGGTCAACGGTAGTAGAAAAGCAGTAAAACTAATACATATTCAGAAAGACAAAATGCCAGAACTGTAAGTATAGATCTACATGAACTAAAACATGATGAATGTGGTCCGAAGTGACCAGTACCTGAAAACCCAAAATCAAAGTAAGAAAGTGTAACTGTGCTCCTGCTAAGACAAGACCCAATTAACCATAATAATACATATATATGCACTATGAATAAAGGATCGAAAGGTAGAGTATAGCTAACTAGGGAACATAAAGTAAACACAAAAAACCTATCTAGCGTCCAATACCATCGATAAGTACAAAATACACAACAAAACCCACCATGACTTCCCCTTAAGCCCGGTGGACACAAATAATACATGCATAATACATGGGGATAGAGGAAAGTAAAATAGAGAAGTGTTATGTAGTTCCAACACCATCCTCTCTATAATTTCTAACCTCAGGGCCTCTACCTAAATAATGCCAAACTTAGGGTCCACGCCCTGGAGGACTACGCCTCTAATCAAATTTAGGGTTTGTACCCCATCAGTGCAAAACTCAAGGTCCACACCCCACTGGACTGCACCTCTAATCAAATATAGGGTATTTCCCCATCAGATCCAAACTCAGGGTTTGTACCCTAGAGGAATGCACCTCGAATCAAATGTAGGGTTTGTGCCCCATCATTACAAAACTCAGGGTCTACACTTTAGAGTACCGCGCCTCTGACCAAATATAGGGTCTATGCCTATCAGTGTCATACTCAGGGTCCGAGCCCTATAGGATCGCACCTCTAATCAAATGTAGGATATATGCCCCATCAGTGCCAAACTCAAGATCTGCACCCTAGGGGACCGTGTCTCTAATCAAATGTAGGGTCTGTGCCCCATTAGTGCAAAACTATGGGTCCAACAATATTTTACAGATGCCCTATCACAATGTAGCAACAATAGTGATAATAGTAACAAAAAATAAAAAGTAACTGGAGTCTAAGATCGTCCAAAGTCCATAACCTAAGAGATCATCTCACCATACTTGTTGTACCACAACTCAAATAGTTCCAAAACTCTATGGGCCCCACGCGGTGAGGCCAAGAACTGGGCATATAACCCTTCACCCTTTATGCCCTTCTACTGAGTTCCTTGAATTGGCAATGTCAATGCTCTGGGAGCATGATCGCTCTTATTCATCCAATTCTATTTTAGTGCAACCACGTTGTCATTGTGCGATTGCATCATTGGTGTTTTTTCTTAATTTTGGATAGGCGCGATCTCGCTATAGAACGAATAGATATATTTAATGCCAATCCTCAAAATTTTAGTCACTTTTCTCTTTTTTATTCGTGATTTATGGGCTTTAATTTTTCTTTTACGTTTGGGTTTTATTTTGGGGAATTTGAGTAGCGACTTCTTAGCCTTCATCCTAGAATTGGGTAAGTTTCCTCACTTCTTCTTATGTTGAAGCATTAATGTAGGAATTTATCCATGGGAATGAAAACATAGTAGGATTCTTATCTTCTTGCATAGTAGGTCTACTGGGAGCTTGATTATCATTGTGCGGTTGTATTACTTTGACTTTCAGCTGTGTAGCCCATTTGATTATATGTTTTTGTTCTTGAATATTTTATTACTTGTTTAAAATATTTCATGGCCAATTGAGAACCTTCCCAGTGGTCCAATTGATGTTATTTTTGAACCATGAGTTCCTTGAGATGAGACTTTTGTGCAAGTATTTTTAGAATATTTTTTTGGTCGGCGGGTCCGATGAGCCTCTATTTAGGCCCAATTTCTGACATGGATTGCACCTAGACATATAGGAATTGTTCATAATATTTTTACCTTAGGATGTTAAATTTGATAATTTGTAGCAGTTTTGGGCTCCAAGATTTGGATTTGTGGCACGTACTTTTCAAGGAATTTTGCTAGCACACATATAGGCTATGTTTCCTTTTTATCAGACTACGCTGTATATGGTGCTTATAATATGATCATCTATCATGCGGGGTTGGGACTTACACTTGATCACTCTTTTTCCATGTTAGTTTCGATTGTTATCCTATTTACACTTTCTCGACCTAGTAATTGATCTGGTAGTACTATGCGGTCTAGTTTATGGTCTTTTGGTGCTTTTATCTCCTAGTTTATACCATGGTGAACTCTCTATGATTGATTTGTGACCATGATCTTTGATCTTCTGTCCGGTGGGTGTGCTACTGGGCCTCCGAGTCTTTGGGTTCTTTCTTTACGGGGATGTGGGATTATTATTTCAGCCTCCTTAGGAAAATTATCCACCACAAGTTGGATTGTATCTGTATTGCCTTTGTGTAAAGTACATCATAAAATTGTATACCATTTATGGACTATGTTCCTTAGGTTGTGGCCTATGGCCAATTATGGTATTACCTTATAGCACCGCATCTTGAGATTATGGTGCTTATGTTACCAGGGAGGGTACTATTTTGTCCTGGTTGGAATCGGTAAGTCCTTGGATGAGCTTTTTGGAGCCTAGTTGAGTTGTAGTTCCTGGGTAGATTTGGGATATGGTTAGTAAAAGGTCTTTTGTTAGCTGTTTTATATGTCAAATAGCTTTGTTTGCGAGCATGCATTAGTTTCTGAAGCATAGATGAGACTAGTCCGAGATATGAGTTAACCTGGATAACTAATAATCAAAACTATTCATTGAATGAATTTGTAAGGGTTTTTACTTATATATGTATACTTTCTACGGCCACTTGTGTGTATAGAGCTATTTTTTCATACTATTATCACGTCGTTTTAAAACTATCACCTATCCTACTATTGGTCACTTGGCTACTAGTTTGGTTTTGATATTTAAAGTGTGGCAGTGATATATAATTTTTCATCGATTATAGTGCAACCTTGATAGCATGAGAGAGATGAAAGGGTGGTAGTGATATATTATTTAGCCTTGAGAATGGTACAATCTCAACAGCTTGAGAGAGTTGCAAATGTGGTACTAATATATGATTTGGCCTTAAGTGTAGTGCTACCTCGATAGCCTAAAAGTGAGAGTGACGCATGCGGGAGGTATATAAGATTGTTCACAGTCTTCCATCACAGGCCCTGAAACTCTAAATAAGTTAGCATGTCAGAGAAAGGGTATACGAGGGAGGTGAGGTGTATGGACGTGGTCTCTTGATAGGTCTGGCCTGCTGAGCTATGTGCCATGGGGGGCATGCGGTGTTTTGCTATTACTTTTATATTTTTTTACCCCCTTGTATTACATACTTCTACATTATTTGTGCCCTTCAAACCTAAGGGGTGGGTCACATTAGCTTCTTGGATGCTTTATTAGTGCCTACCTACGGGATGGGGTTTTTAATAGGTTCTATTTGCCTAGGTAGTTACCTTGTTTTTTTTACTGAGGGGATGGGGTATCAACGTGATTTTATTTGCTATCTTATATGCTTACCTTATTGCCTTGCATCCTATTATTATATTAGTTATTTTGTCTTACCTTTGTGATTCCTAGGTAGTCCATAATCTTGTGTTAGCTAGTTACCGCGCTGAAGCTCTAGTTATCTGTTGGTCTACTATCGAAATTATTCCTATTTAGTTTTTCCTTTTTTCTACATTAGATAGTTGGTTCTTGAGTTTGGTTTCCCTGGTAAAGTTGGACGTGTGTCCCATTTTCCTTGGGTAGTGGTCGGACACCATGTTACCTTATTAGATACTCTTCTGTTGCATCTCGTAGTTGTCTGTATTCTTCAAATTATTAAGGTCCCCAGCCAGTCTAGGTTCGTTTCCTCTACCTCGTACTTGATGGTTGTCTTCTTCACTTGTTTTATAGACTACTCCTTAGTCATACCAATTTTTATCCTTCTTCTTGTCACCTAGCCTTTATTGTTGTTCTTGATGTTTCTTTATTTGTATCTTATGCTCGCCAAGTCACCCTATGATGTCTACTCGGAACCTGTTGTTGTTGGTACACATGCTACCCTTCTGTACTATTTTCGCGGTACAAGGCTTAGTGCGGGTTATTGTTGAGTACGTGGTTAGTGCGGTTCGATTTTAAGGGCATCAGGGATCATGGTAATTTCATGGAGTTTGGGCTGCCTCTCCTCCATGCAGAGCAACTTCTACCTCCACTTGCAGTCAGAGACATTTATGCTTTTGTATTAAATAGAGATGTTCTATTCTATTGTATTTAGATACTGATACCAAATCTTGGGATAGTTGTTGATTGGTTTTATGTTATACCTTCCTTTTCCTCTTCTTCCTGTATTTTATTTCTTACCTATTAGGTCTTGGAGTGTTGTCTATTTCATGCCACTTCGTACAATCGGTTTAGGCTTGTTTACTAGTGGAAATTGGTAGACGCATCATGACCCGTGTTTTTGATCGTGACATTGACCCTAGGTGGTTCATTCAGATTCAGCTGACCAGGGATATGGAAAACTCATCATCATATATAATCATCCTCCTTAGTGATCTGTTCATCTCAGGATCAATCAACAATAATGGTACACCCAAACATCGAGTAATTGGAATATACTATCGGTTCGCCTGGAATAGCACAAAAAAATGAATAAAAGTAATATTAGAAGTAAAACTAAATGTAAAATATTCACATTTGGCCTAAGTGATAATTCTATTCCCCGGAAACAACGCAAAAACTTGATACGTCCAGTATATAATCCATCTAGGTTAGGATCGAATCGCATAGGGAATATGGCTTCAAGTTAAGTCGAATAAGGATATTTAACAAGTAGTCAGTTATTTCCTAGAAACATATATCAAAAATAGGGTTTTTTTATTATTTTAATAGTAACAGTTTGTGAATAAGTTTCACAGATCAATCTATGTATTTAGTAAATAATTCAAATAATGAGGAAACCCCATATTGTGTTCTTCATGTTATAAAAAAAATCTTATAATGATGAACGTTAATCATCTTGCACCTTTCATAAGTATACTAGTTATTACCAATGATGTATTCGTCTAAGTATTTTCTAAATCTATCCTAGGCAAATGTCTTTTACACCTTTATAGAATGTAAATGAGTGGAATATTTACATTTTTCCTCATATTTTCACTTTAAACACTCAAAAACCTAAAATAAAATCCATGGACTTTCATGCAATAGTGTGTGACATTGAAAACTATATTTTCTTGATTTATTCTTAGATTATTGGTAAGTTTCACTCTAATTTCTTCAAATTGCATTCAAATTATTCAAGTGAATTCTTCACTTTAAAATATTAATTCTAGCTTATTTTTTTGCTTGTCTTAGGCCCAAACTTTGGATATGAGGTTCCTACAATGTGGGAAATTTATGGTTCCTTTTATTTTGAGTTTCAAGTTAGCGAGCCCATTATGACTTAAATTTGGACCCCTGCTTTAATTACAAACTTATGAGTTTTTTTTTTTGAATTGTAATAACGTGTATTATCATTTTGGTTTGTTTGTTCCTCTTTGGATCAGTTGGAGCTATCCAGGATACTTTACTCAGTATTTACAGGCTTATCTTCGAACGCCTAGTAGGCTATGGCTTACAATCATAAACTTGGGTCATATGGAAAATATTTATAGTAATTTTCCATGCTTGGGTTGGGATTTTAGGTTTGATACCCTTGAAATAGTCCACTTTTCAAGTCCTCTCTTTGGTTTTACTTTGGTCTAGTACTTGCAATTCTAGATTACCCAATGACCCTAAATGACTTTTTTACCACTGGAACACAGATAATGAAATTTATGGAAAATATTCATGAGTCCTAGATATTAGGATTGGTAATTATTGTTGTAGATATCGAGCCTATGTAGGGACAATAGGACTTGTTCTGATATATTATTTGTGGTCAAACATATTATTATCATAAAATAGGTTTTTATGCATTGGTTTCCACTTTTTTATGGCCAAGAGCCCAATGTCACTGATTTTGAAACCTTGCATGGCCTTGTGGTTTTTTTTGTATTATGGATTAAAATGAATAATAGATGATCATTTTACTTGATTTTTAATGAAAAATAAGATAATGAATATATAACCACTGTTTTGACAAATATCTAGACACGGTGATGCCTGAGTTCTAGATATTGATGATTTATATTGGTTATAGACTCGGTGATGTCCGAGAAAGGATATTTTGAGATTACAGTTTCATCTATGAGTTTTGAATTAGTATACGACGATGCCCACCATGGACCTTTTCGATCTTGGCTATTATGAAACTGAAGGAGGTGTATACTGGGGAGTAGAGGCATACAAGGGAAACCCTTTCGTGGGTCCTTCCTGTCAGACCTACGGGTATTCGAAGAAGAGAATACATATGTACTTTTTAGCATTTATCAGATGATCATGCATAATATATCCTTAGTTGTTGTTGGTTGGTTGTACTATCCGGTAGTATGGGATACAGGAGGGTTTCCATTCGCTTGTTTTTATCTCTTGGTCGTATGGGAGCCCATTGGGATTTTCTTTACTTATTACTAATCTGATACACTATTATGGGCTGGAGTAATATCTATTCAAATTTCTTTCATGCTCCGTTGTTGTTATGGTTGTTATAGATAGATTTATTTCCTATTCTTGTTACTTGAGGGTACCAGTATAACACATTTATGTTATTTGCTTTATACTTTATTAGCTGAACATGGATTCAGGTATGTTCTTTCCCTTGTTTTCCTAAATCTTCTTTAGTGGTAGCTAGTTATCTAGGATGTCTTTTTGTCTTTATCTTGTTAGCTAGTCTCTCCTCTTGCTCTTCTTCTTTAATATCTGTGACTTGATTTTATTCATCTACCTATTTACTACTATTATTTCATATATAAGGCCAGCCAGCCGATAATGCCTATTGGGTACCCATTTTTTAGGTACTCATACTATACTTATGCATCTTTTGGGGTAGACTTGAGTACTAGTGGTACCTATTGATTCTCAGAATTTATGTTGATATTCTGATCGGAGGTAAATGATGGCTTCTGGGGCTCGAATCTTGCATTTTTTCTTTCTTTATTAGTTTTTCCTAACTTTTTGTACTTTTCCAGATAGACATTGTATTTTATTTTAGACTTGTATTCTTATTAGTGGCTCATGTATCATATATCATGTTTTTGGGATTTTACTGTAGTTACTTGACTTCTACTTATCCCTGTGTTTTATATTTATGTCTCATCTTTCACATTTTGTTTGTTATTCTTGCTATGCATGCTTGTTAGGTAGTTCTCCTACAGTGGGATGTAGGTGCCCTTATGATTTAAGAAATTGGGCAGCGATATAATCACACTCGGGCTCTAACACCCCATAAAGGTACTCCATCGACTCTCCTAGATGCAAGTTGCTGACCAAGCAGACCATGCATAACCAAGGCTGACTTTTGATCTAGGGTCTTGGACCTCACTCGGTCTATGAACCTTGGGGTGTACTAGTCACACCCTCACTCAGTGATACAATCTCAAGAACTCCCAATACACTCAATAGTATATCCTGAAGAAGCGGGGTGCATGTCCATACTCAGGGGCAACATCTGTCATGACCCAAATAGGGTCATGAGTGGAACCCACTTATTTCCCCATTCAAATGGGAAAACTCCAACTAGTTTTACCTTCAATGCTAATTCCATAAAATATAAAGATAATTCCTTAATCATTAGAAAGCCATTCAATGTGGAAGTATAAATAAACTAATTCACAGTTACATCACTAAGATTTAAAAATCACTATTCTCCAAAGGACATCTAAAAAAGAAAATGAATAGCAAGTTTAAACATCCCAAACAGAATTTCTATTTTCCTGAATAATGGACAATAAAAACTATGAACGAACCTATAGTAAGGTGGAAGCTGTATCTCACCCTAAATTTGGAACTGCTGTAAGTTGGCTAAAATAAATGGCATTTCTGAGTTTGTCAAATAATTATTTCAGTCCATAAAGAAACAAATAAAAGAAGGGATAAGTAGGGTGTCCGTACGAGGGCACCTGTACTGAGCAGGTGTCAGCAGTCAATTCCAAATTGAAATAATATTTACACAACATATTAGTAAAGCTAATAATAAAGTTCACAACAAGTAGCAAGTAGTAGTTTAGAAATCTAATTCACCACTACACAATACCCTAGTCAAATAATAATAAGCCATACAAGAGGTTGAAAGCCTCCCCACCAAGCTTATTTTTGGGAAGCAATTACTAAAACGGTGTACATCTAAAGAGAAACAAGACAAAGCTGGGCGCCAAGCTCACCCTGTATCTCTGAACTGGCCAAACAACGAACGATCAACGTGTGGTAATCACGAACGAGGACCTGTACTCAGATCTTCACAAGTGCAAGTGTAGTATGAGTACAAGCCGCCGAAGCAACCTATACTCAGTAGGTCTCGAGGCCCACTGAGCACACAACAAAACTAACTGCAGTAAATAGCAAAATAACAAGAAAATTAGTCATAGAAGCAAATAGGACATATCAGGAAACTAGAAGTTCAAGAATGAATCAATGCCATACAGACAGATACTGCTAGCTAATCACATAACAGGACCACCTATATCAGATTAGAATAATTCGGTGTCCTTCTAGCAATATATGTGAAAATATAACCAATGAATAAGAGTCAAGGACGATAAGGATTGAAGATGGTCGGTATACCGGTAACCTCAAGTGAAATGAAAATGGATTAAACAGAAGTAACAAGCACAAATTCCCACATAACCTGGAACCCTAATTGTTCACAAGAGTTAAATAAAACAATAAATTAAAGAATTAAAGAATAAAGTAAAGCAATTAAATGCTATAAGACCCCCATAAGACGAGCAACGTACATACAAAACACGCTCACCCATAGGCATCCCATACTACTAGGGGTATACTAAAGAAAACAAGTGCAGAAAGTAAAAAACACAAGATCATCAAGGAAACCTCACATCCCCAGGTAAGAACTAGAACTCGGCATCTCATGCCACAAATCACAGCTAAGGTGATCCTCCGCCAATAGCAATCTGAAATCATCACACTAGTAGTATCACCTATGGTCCACAATGTCATCAACATCCTTTGTGTGTCAAAAAGTTGTACTCACTACCATATTAAAGACGGTCTTAAGTC
The DNA here is from genome assembly GCA_039654485.1 of Withania somnifera. Classification (NCBI taxonomy): domain Eukaryota; kingdom Viridiplantae; phylum Streptophyta; class Magnoliopsida; order Solanales; family Solanaceae; genus Withania; species Withania somnifera. Next base: position 113 of record JBDJHY010146068.1, on the reverse strand, counting down.
CCAATCCTGTACTCACTGCCGGAAGAAACCGGACTGAAGTGCCAGCATTTAGTAATAAAAAATGTATGTGATTAAGTCTCGGTGCCAGGGATGATCCCTGGACTAAAACAGAA
>JBDJHY010146060.1:2727-13025 GCA_039654485.1 Withania somnifera | reverse complement strand
ACTATAAAAATCGAGATACCAAACCTAAGAATGCTATTTAGTATAATTAATAAAGCTAAAACCCATAGAAAGCTCCACGAAGCCTACCTATCATCTGACGATAAAGCATTGCAACCTAACAAATGTTACTCCAACTGATATCAAATGAACTCCAATTTCTCCGAAACTTGCAAAATAGTAATACATATATCAATAAGAGTCTAATGGTATACATTATACTGAGTTTTGGACTGGGCCTAAAATTGAGCCTAAAATGGGCCAACGGGGTCCGCTTGTCAAAACCTGAAACAAATGTTGTCACGGGCTTCCTAGCATTACCAAGAACCCGTTCTCCCAATTTAAGCATAGTTCCGGCAAGGGAAGACCCTTGAACAACCCGGAGTAAATATAGTATTAAACGACTTTAAAGATTCAATCTTAATGGAATTATATGATGAAATTGGAAAAGGAAAGATTACTACGAAGTAATATAGCCCCAAAAGAACAAGAATTTGCTCAACAACTTAGGATATAATAGACAAAACCATGACTTCGCAACTAGGGCATCAATGGAGGAAAAAGCCCAAGTTTTATGAAATTAAATGGTAGAAATTACTTACCAAGAGTGGAAGATGTAAGGACACTCGAAGAAACTTTTCTACGGAGTTTGGTGAAGTTTTCAAAGCAAATCGCACCAAAAGTACATAGAAAAAAAAGAAAACGTTGATGAAATAATGAACCAAAATGGGTTAGAAACTGATGAAATATGCCTCAGATACAGATTTATCAGCCACTGTGTCGATAAATCGACATTCTCCTGGTACAGCCAATTTTGGGGGATACCGATTTATCGAATAAAATGCTAATAAATCTGCATTCCTAGAAATGGGGAACACATCTGCACTAATCGATGTATTGGTCATTTAACCGATAAATCGACATTCTCTAATGATTGGAAACCCTTTTTATAGGTACAAATGACTGATTTATCAGAACTTATCGATTGGTCAATAAAAATATCTGATTTATCGATCACTAATAAATCAGCACTTTGACCGATAAATCGGTATGTGCCTGTACCAGCAAAAAAATAATTTTAAGAAATTTTAACCAGGGGTTCGAAAATGAAACGGGGTCTAATTTGGGAAAACCAAATATGTATCTTTTCTTAAAAACGCATTTCAGACTCAACAAAATCAACGAAACTAACATTAGAGGTCGTTTGAGCGAAAATGACCCCCAAACCAAGACTTAGCTAAAATAAGAAATTTCCAACTTTCCACAAACCAACTCAAATCGAGCACGGACACCTAGAAAAATAGACCAAGGGTTAAATTAGCCTAATTTTACCATTTTGGAGCTGATGGAAGTGTCAGAATTCCTTTCCAACACTCCAACATCAAAATACCACTCAAGCTCCAAATTAGGGCTTAAACATAACTAAAATCCATAAATGAGCACAAAATACAAACAAAAACTCTGAAACACGAACTTAAGGTCAATCTTGACTTTGTTTGGAATTTTAGAGCTAATGGAACTGTGGGAATTTAATTCTGAGCTTGTTTTGAAGGAATATTGACTTTACTCATGTGTTTTTCATAAATAACCATGAGGTTCATTACAACAGCCACAACTAAAAGAACTTTCATCCTCGAAAGTCAAAACAGAGCGGAGATAAGTAGAAAGAGACTTCAAACAAGGAGACAAAACTCTAGCATAGGCATCCATGACAACTACACCATCCATAAACTATGCATACAAGTTAAGCACCACCCCACTGTAGATCAAATACCAATACCCTCAACCAAACTCCCTAAAAGGATCACAAGCTATCTCAAAATTAAAACCAAAGAAAAAATATATGACCAACCCTATAGTTCAAAACCGAAGCGAAGGACTACTATTTCAAAAGTGGAAAACACAAGTATAATAAACAATATATAACTGTAAATGAAATCATAAAGAATCAACAATTCTCAAAATACGGTATTAGTATAATACAAAACCTCTAAGTACAGAACATGGAATCAAGTGTCTACTACAAATGTATCTCAGAAAATACATAGAGATCAATCCAATACCAAAGAGAAGCAGGAAGAACTAGATGCTATGACCACTCTGAGTCTCTGAAAAACTATAGAGTCTACACGCAAGACAGTCTAAAGTCAAGGTCGGGCTCCTGTACTCGAATTAGCACATGGTAAGTATAGTATGAGTATAAGCTGCCGAAGCAATCCATACCCAGTATGCTTTGAGGGCCCACTAGACACTTAATAAAAAAAACTAAATAACAAAAATTAATAAAGAGAGTCACCGAAGCAAAATGTACATCATCAAAGCTAGCTACTTATATAGGAATCAATTAACAAGTAGAGCATGCCATCACTAGCTAATCACATATTAGGAATCAGGTAATAAAGAAAGATGCTCTCGGAATCCTGGCAGTAATATATGTAAACAATAATAATAAATAATCAAGAGTCAAGTAGAAGATAAGAAGAGAGTATGGACGGTATACCAGTAACCTCAAGTAAGGAATGAATGAATGAACAATGACATAAAACACAATATCCCATATAACAAGAAGTATCGAGTAACCAATGAGAACAACTAAGCAGTAGTAACAATAACATAGTAATGCATATTAGCACTGCCAAGTCTCCTAGAAAGAAGTGCATCATACATGGAAAACACACTCACTCGTAGTAATCCACATACTACTAGAGGCACACAAAAGAAAAAAGTGTAGAAAAGTAAAGACACACCATGAAGTATCAAGTCTTGTGTGCGTTCCTCATTCAATACTCGTAGGCCCAGTAGGTAGAATCCATGGAAGGCTAACCTAAGAATTCCTGGTAAATCTCTACTCCGTCCTATGCCCACCCCTTCGCATTGTAGCAGCCCAGAGGCAAGGTCCTTAAAGGTATGGCTACCACGTACAGTATCTACCGTCATTATATATCCTCACATCCCATACCATAAGCCACAAGGGTGTCAAATCCGGCATTCAATTCCTTATATATATCAATGGTATCTGTAGGTCATAATATCGACAAGTCAAAACATACCATGCCTTAAAAGCACAATGTCGGCAGGTTATGGCCTCCCACGCCTCAAAAGCCGCAATGTCAGCAGGTTATGGCCTCCCATGCCATAATTTCTTGTACAACCAATGTCCTCAAGGTAACTGTACCAATAATCCTCCAAACCATTATATATGATTGTATTAAAAAGTTGTACTCACTAACGTACAATGACGGACTCAAGTGTCAACCGCTATACTCATTGCCATATGGAGTCGGTCTCAAGTCTAAGAATTAATTATTCAAATGATATTTTTTGGCGCCAGGGTGTAAATCTTGGGCTAAAGTAAGTGAAAGTAGTAGCTATGGGTGCTCGGTACACTGCCAACTCTAAAATCGTTAAAGGGCCATTTACTTATATTATTATTAGAATATTCCAATTTATTAGTTTATATCATTATCCATAATCATTACTAAAATTAGTGTATAGCCTTTACAGTCAATAATCATGTGGCGTTATTAGCCCATCCCCAATGCACTCTCAACGGAGCCTATGGCCCAACCTCTCATATAATACATGCACAGCATATCAGCAAGTATGTATGTATGTATGTATGTATGTATATATATATATATATATGAATGACCACCACCGATGTCGTGCACAGATATAACTTGACAAATCCTAGTTCACAGGCACCATATTAATCCGGATGCCAAAATAGATAGAAAATGAGGAACAGACGAAAGAGAGGTCTAAGGTTACTATAACAAACTAGATACCCAACCCATGAATGCTATTTAGTACAATTATTAAATCTATAAATCTAGAGATAGCCCCACGGATCCTACATGTCGTCCGACGATAAAGTATTGCAACCTCACAAATGTTACTCCGACTGATATCAAACAAACTCCAATTTCTCTAAAACTTACGAAATAGTAATCCATATATCAAAATGAGTCTAAAGGTATTAATTATACTGAGTTATGGACTGGGCATAAAATTGGGCCTATAGGGCCTGCTTGTCAGAACTTGAAACAAACATCATCATGGGTTTCCCAATGTTATCAGGAACCTATGCTCCAAGATTGAGCATAATTCGAGCAAGAGGAGACCCTTGAACAACCCAGAGTAAATAAAGTATTAAAGGGATTTAAAGATTAGATCTTTATGGAATTTTACGATGAAATTGGAAAAGGAAAGATTACTTTGAATTAATAAAGCCCCAAATGAACAAGAATTTACTCAACGACTTCGTATATAATTAATGAAACCATGAACTCACAACTAGGGCATTAATCGGGGGAAAGCCCCAATTATATGAAATTAAATGGAAGAAATTACTTAACAAGAGTGAGGAAGATGTAAGTACAATCCACGAAACTTTTCAACGGTGTTTGGAAAGTTTTCAAAGAAAATCGCTCCACAAGTAAAGAAAATAAGAAAAAATTGATGAAATAATGAACCAAAAAGGGGCTAGAAATTGAAGAAATATACCTCAAATACCGATTTATCGGCCACTTGTGCCGATAAATTGTCACTCTCCTGGCACTGGAAATTTTGGGGGACATCGATTTATTAGAAAAGATGTCGATAAATCAGCATTCCCTGAAATAAGGAACACCTATGCACTAATTGATTTATTGATCATTTGACCGATAAATTGGCATTCTCAGGCAACCTTAAGGGAAAGTACCAATTTATTGGTATAAATGACCTATTTATTAGCACCTTTCAATTTAACAATAAAATGTTTGATTAATAGGTCATCGATAAATCGACGCTTTAGCCGATAAATCAGACTATCCTATACTAGAAAAATTACAATTTATAGAAATTTCAACCAGGGTTCGTAAATGAAATGGAGTAAAATTTTAGAAAACCAAATATGTATCCTATGTTAAAAACACATTTTGGACTCAATAAAATTGAAGAAACTGACATCAGAGTTCGTTTGAGCGAATATAACCCCCAAACCAAGACTTAGCCAAAATGAGAAATTTCCAACTTTCCACAAACCAACTCAAATTGAGCACGGACACATAGGGAAGTGGATTAGTGGTCAAATTAGCCTAAATTCACCATGTTAGAGCTGATGGAAGTGTCAAAATTCCATTCCTAAATTCCAAACATCAAATTACCACTCAAACTCCGAATTAGGCCTTAAACTTAACTAAAATTCACAAATGAGCACAAAATGCAAACAAAAACTCTAAAACACGAACTTACGATGCTAACAAAACTATAGGAATTTAATTTTAAGCTTGTATTGAAGGAAAGTTAACTTTAGTCAATGAGTACTTAGTTTTAGGCTCTAACACATTTAATTTGAGATATTTCTCAACCTTCCACCCTCTATGCCTTGTCACAGGCCCCTGGAATCCAATAATGAATATCAATAGAGAAATGAGGATTAACCTAAATAACCCAACCCACACTGCTTGCCATATCACAAGCATAATAATATTAACCCAGTCTAAAATGCACAAGATAAACCTAACCTACCTGGACACTTGAAAAATCTATGAAATGCATGCATGGTTGTCCTGAAGCTTCAACATAGTCAATATCGCTCAAAACTATACAAGTTACAAGTTTTGAGGTAAAAATATGAATAAAAAGACCCATATTGATCTAGAAACTGGGTCGAGAAGTGGGACTTGCAACTCAGGAACACAACCAACACATTGGTGCCTAGCCCTCAGCTCGGAGGACTCGTGGTCCAAAAGTAACCACAAGGAGGAGATGAGAGCCTAAGGATAGCAAGCTGAGATAAAAGGGTGAAGCCCTATTTAGAGGCTAGGAGCAGTTGGGGTGGTCCTCACTAAGGTGACCTCAAAGTCTAAAGCTGGAATATGGGGTGCAAGCAGTCTTTAGAAGTCTAAACTAAGAAAGAGTTGTAAACCTCGCCGAACTGACCTCGCCAAGGAAACCTCAGGGTGTGGGCGTAACCTCGCTAACGTTGCTTCATCAAGGCAGCCTCACCAAGGTGACCTTCACTGAGATTACCTTGTCAAGCCGACCTCGGGTGCTGGCATGACTTCGCCAAAGCATTCTTGGTATAATGACCTTTCCAAGATGACCTCGAGGCACTGATGTGATCTCACTAAGGTGACCACTCCAAGAATACCTCATCAAGGCGACCTCGGGGCACTGGTGTGATCACACCAAGGTGGCTTTGCCAAGGCGGCCTCACTAAGGTGACCTCGCCAAGATGACCTCGTCAAGGCTACCTGCGGGCACAGGAGCAACTTCGCTACGGAAGGCTTGCCAAGGTAACCTCGCCAAGATGACCTTGTTAAGGTGACCTTGGAGTACTGGGGGAGGCTGTGATCTGCAGGAACACATGGAAAAACTTTAAGGGTATCAAACAAGCATTAAGATTTCCCAATTCTAACAATCCCAAAATGCATTTTACGTGTAGAAATACATCATAAAGCAATAACTTGCTAGTATTCAAGAATGGCACATAACCCAACTGGGAGGTAAGGATAAAACATCTATAAACCAATTTGGAAAAAGGTTAAAACATCAATAAACCAATTCGGGAAAAAGGATAAAACATCTACAAGTTGGGACTCATGAATTAAACCATAACCAATTGGAAAATAACGATAAAAACAACTGTAAGCTGGAACTCATGCATTAAACCATAACCAACTGGATATTAAAGATAAAATAACTACACTCAAACAAGTCTAAATTAAGGACGACAACTACACTCAACCAAGTTCTCAACAATGGTGAACAACTACCATTTCTACAAGAAGCGAAGAAGAAAACTTACCAATAAAAAAAAAGACAATGGTGAGCTTAGGGATGGACTTCCCTTCAATTTGACTGAGTTTAGGGACTCAACAGCAGGTTGGATAGAGAAAAGCAGAAAAATAAAGATGGGGAAAAATATCTGAAAGTTTTAAGGACACAGTTTATACATATACATATATTGTCGATCCTTGCTCATGATGCCGCGTGGGCCATGCCCAAGAAGGAAGTTAGGCTAGGGAGAATTCTCTAAAGTAGCCCAACTTCTTTGGCCCAAAAGCTCTACAACACAACCAAACTTAAAACAAAAAGCCTAGGGCATAGACTTAAGGTCCAACTAGACCAAAGTCGATATTTCAGAGCTAATGAAACTGTCGGAATTCAATTCTAAGCGTATTTACTAATATTTTACTCTTGAGTTCCACTATTTCAAAATCAAAACTTCAAATTAGGGAAACTGAGATAACAGGAAACTAAGTCACCAAGGCATCGAGCTATCCATTCCATCAAGTTATAAATGACTTAGGGCAACTACCAAATGGCTCTAAGTATAGGAAAGGACAAAAAAGCAAGGAAATAACTGAGCGGGTCATTACACATCCACTACTATAAAAGACTTTCATCCTTGAAAGTCAAGGAAGGAAATAGAACCTGAAGGCTTGAACAGATGTGGATACTGGACCCGCATATCCTGCCCTATCTCCCTAGTCGCCTCCTCAACTTGTCAATGTGCCCAATAAACCTTCACTACCAAGATCTCCCTGGACCTGAGTTGTCTTATATCTCTATCAATAATACCCTCAGGCACCTCAATATATGTCAGAGTTTCATCAACCTGCACCCTCTCGAAGAAGGACACAGGATGGGTCCAGTACATAGCGGCGGAGCATCGATACATGGAAGACTGGATGGACTACCACTAACTCAAGTGGCAAGTCAAGTCTGTAGGCAACCACTCCAACTCTCTGAAAAATCTCGTACCGCCCAATGAACTTGGGGCTAGGCTTGCCCCGCCTACCAAACCTTATAATGCCTTTCATAGGCGAGACTCTAAGGAAGACCAAGTCAAAAACACTAAACTCAAGAGGCCGAACGCTATGATCTGCATAGGACTTCTGCCTACTCTGGGCTGTCTATAGTCTATCCTAAATAAGTCTGACCTGATTTGTAGCATCACGAAGCCAATAAGAACTCTAAAGTTGAACCTTACTGCCACTAATACAACCAATGGGAGATCTCTAACACCTTCCATATAAGGCCTCAAATGGGGCCATTTGGATACTGAAGCTATTATTATACAATAACTCTACTACGGCCAAGTTTCTATCCCAACTACCTCCAAAATCAAAAACACAGGCACGCAATATATACTGAAGTACCTGAATGGTCTTTTCGGACTACCTATTTGTTTGTGGATGGAAAGTTGTACTCAAATCAACCTCCATTCCCAACTCTTGCTGAATTGATCTCCAAAGCCATGAGGTAAACTGTGTGCGCCGATCGGATATGATAGACACTGGTACTCCCATACATTCTAACTATCTCGTGGATATATAACTCAGCTAACCTCTCTGCACCCTAAGTCGAATGAGTTGGCAGGAAGTGAGCTTACTTGGTCAACTAATCCAAGATGACCCATATACAATCAAACCCTCTGGAAGTATAAGGAATGCCTATAATGAAGTCCATAGTAATGCACTCCCATTTCCACTCAAGGATAGGGAGTCTCTACATCTCACGACCCGACCTCTAATGTTTGAACTTTACCTGTTGACTTTTCAAACACCGAGACATAAAGGACGTAATAGACCTCCTCATACCTCACCACCAGTAATGTTGCCTCAAGTCACGATACATCCTCGAAACACCCAAATAGATAGAGTACCTGGAGCTAGGGGCCTCAGTAGTAAAGTCTAAATCAGATCACCAGCCCTTGAAATAGCAAGGCGGTCATGGACCCATAATACACCATTTATATATATGCCAGCCCAATCAAAATTATCTGATAAGAACCTATCCCTCAACTGAACTAGATGTGGTTCCTCATACTGGCATTGTCGAATCTGGTCAATCAAGGGCGATTTGGGTTTAATACGGGAAATAACTCGCTCTGGCACTAAGAGATCCAAAATAACCTTCATGCTGGCCAAGAACTGCACATCCAGAGCTAGAAATCTCTTAGAAGCAGGTATTGCATCTACACTACCCATACTCACCACCTTTTGGCTCAAGGCATCGGCAACCAAGTTAGCCTTACCCGGATGGTAGAGAATAGTCAATTCATAGTCCTTCAAGAGCTCAACCCACCTCTGTTGCCTCAAGTTAAGCTCTTTTTAACTCAGAATAAATTGTAAGCTATGGTGATCCATGGATACCTCTCAGTGAACCCCATATAGGTAATGCCTCAAGATCTTATGCACGAAGACTACCTCTGCCAACTCCAAATCATGGGTGGGGTAGTTGTACTCGTGATCCCTCAGCTTCCTCGATGCATTCGCTATGACATAGCTCTGTTGTATTAGAACTCAACCCAGACCGATACCCAAAACAACATAATACACAGTAAACGGCTGGCCCTCAATAGGTAGAACAAGAACTGAGGCAGTGGTTAGCAACTCCTTCAGCCTCAGAAAGTTAGCCTCATATGTAGCTGACCACTGGAAGGGCACATCCTTCTGTGTCAGTCTAGTCAAGAGGGCTGCAATGGAGGAGAATCCCTGAACAAAGAAACGCTAATACCCAGCTAACCCTAGGAAACTACGAATCTCAGTGACAGATGTAGGTCGAGGCCAATAACAAATTACTGCAACCTTAGCTGGATCAACACTAATGCCGGCACCCGATACAACATGACCCAAAAATGACATGGAATCCAGCAAAACTCACACTTTCAGAACTTAGCGTAGAGTCTCTCAGCCCTCAAAGTCTACCACACAATCCTCATGTGGCCCTCATGCTCAGCTCGACTCCATGAGTAGACTAGTATATCATCAATAAAGAGAATCACAAATAAATCCAGATAAGGCTAAAACACCCAAATCATAAGATCCATAAAAGTTGCAGGGGCATTAGTCAGCCCAAATGACATCACCAAAAACTCGTAATGCCCATACCTTTTCTAGAAAGCATTTTTTGGGACATCCTTAGCCCGAACCCTCAACTGGTGGTAGCCAGATCTCAGATCAATCTTAGAGAACACTGTGGCTCCCTGAAGCTGATCCAACAAATCATCAATGAGCGACAGAGGATACTTATTCTTAATAGTCACCTTGTTCAGCTGCCTATAATTAATACACATCCGCAGGGACACGTCCTTCTTCTTAACAAACAACACCGAAATACCCCACGGTGAAACACTAGGATACAGAAAGTCCCTATTAAGAATATCCTATAGCTGAACACTCAACTTTCGAAGCTCAACTGTTATCATACAATATGGAGGAATGGATATGAGGCTAGCGCCCGGCTCAACCTCAATAGTAAAATCTATATCCCGCTCAGGTAGGAGGCTAGGCAAGTCGATAGGG
>JBDJHY010146049.1:0-13026 GCA_039654485.1 Withania somnifera | reverse complement strand
AATGGTCCAATAAAAACTTCATGGTGAGAGAACAACCAATTAATGACAAGTATGAAATCAAATTCAATCATATATAAATCAACAAGATTATCCTGAGTGTCCAACTGCAGCACAGTAACACTATGAGACCGACATACATGAACTAGAGATAAACATATAACATACCCGTGATCAGAATAGCAAAAGTGTTTGACAAGTCTCGATATGTTATATCATATAGATAACGCCATCCACTTCCATCATGACCTCACCCTCATTCCCCTCATCTGCCCCCACTATAGGTAACTCGAGGAGTTGTCTAACAACTTCTAGCCGATGGTTGTACTATCTGAAGAGTCTCTTTATATGTGCTCTAGGATAGATGGATCGATGTTATAGGCAATCTATTTCATAGTGAACCAACTATTCACAGTCATATCAACCCTATGCCCTTCCCCGACTGGAACCTCTAGAAGTACTACCTTGTGTACCACGACCCTAAGACCCCAGAGATGTACCCACTACTCTGACTTCCCATGCCTCTGTCATCTAGATGAAGTAAAGCTTGAAAGGTATACTATACTAACCCTACTAGCCTGCTTATGCTACTGAGGCCTACACCTATCATACTACCTACTCAAAGGTGTAACAGTGAGGTTGCCTTTGTCACGTGTAACAGTGAGGTTGCCTTTGTGACACTCTCTCTTATTGCCTCCCCTTGAGCGGAGCGATGGTTACTGTACATGGTACAAGCATGATCAACCACATTCAAAAATATCTTTTCATTGGAATGTAGTAAATTAACCTCCATTAGAAGCCCTGCTCTCTACCTAGCTTCAAAACAATGAACCCGTTTGTCCTCTTTCAGCATCATAGCAGCCTATCTATAAAGTTACAGTAAAATAGCCATCATTCCTAATAACTGAAATTGACCTACACAAAAAGCCAACAAACTAACATATAATTCCCTCTTGTATGCTCCGTGGCACATACCAATAAACGACTTTACAAAGTGATCAAAACAATCCCACTGGTTTACCATCTTGGTATACTATCTGCCAAGCTTTAGCTGGTCCCTCCAACTTATATCCATAAAATCCAATCTATGGGACTCTTTCAGCCCTAAAATCAACAATTTCTCCCCATACTTTATGAAAAACTCATGGAGATCTGGTCTAGAATCTTTTGAAACCCTTGGAGGCCCTATGTGACTGAAGTGGCAGTTCGTCTTCTGATCATTAGAAGTCATATATGGAGCAATAATATAAGCCTAATATGGATTTACCTCAGGATAAGGTTATGCAGGAGGAACTGGAGATGTAACATGTGCAGGCTAAACTAGAGAATATTGGGCATCTTATGACACTCCCTAAGTAGAAGACTAGACCCCATCATTAGGCACCCCACAAAACATAGTGCACATGTATTAACACATACCTCTTAAGCTCTTATCTGATAGAATAGGCAACTTTAGAGGAGCTATATCTACTGGTGTAGGAAATAGGTGTGAAAAATCTTTCCTAGACTCTACCATGGGGTCTAAATCCACCCTAACCCCTAACTAAAGGTTTCTACAAGGACGAGGAATCATCATCTCTCCCAGTTGTGGTGCTTGTATAAACCATCTGCAAAAGAATAAAGACAAAGTGCATTTCTAGAAACCAATAATAGGATACATACGATATGAGTTAGACGGACTTATCTTTCTAAAAAGATTTTTCGAGCCTCTCGAAGATACGATATGGACGTCTATGTACTGATCTATGGGACTCTAAAATATATTTGCACCTATAGCGATAGGCGCCAATGAAACTAAGCTCTTATACCACTCTATCACGACCTAAAATTGGGTTGTGATATAATCAGCATCCTACAGTATAAAAGCATAAATCTTGTCACAGAGAAAAAATCAATAAGCTTGTACCTAAACAAATAAGAAGAGAATAAAAATTGGGACAAAAAAGATGAAAGTTTTCATCAACCTCGTGGTCATTTACTTTTCTTTCATCTTCTTTTCATGTTTACAAATTTCTTTTTTATGCTATAAGACATTTATGACTTACTGGGACCGCTATTTTTGTTCCTATCAGTTGTATCAGCTATTATATAAGTTTTCCTTTTTAAAAGGCTTGCCTAGAAATAATGGAACCTGAGAGTGAATTCTTAATAAATATCATAGAATCAGATTATGATAGTTCCACTTTGCTTCGAGATGATGACTTAGTGTATATTTTGACCTTTAGTTCAAGTACCGGCATTTTTCTATTGAGTATAAGTCATTTTGTGAAATTCAGCTCAGCCAAATTTCATTTAGTGGCCTGGGATAATGATTGGTTATTGGAGTGTTGTATAATCTTGAATCAAGATCTTTTGGCTCAACTTTATCTCAGCTTCTCTAAGAGATCAGCTTCTTTCATCATCTCCAAAATGTTGAATTCGAGCTAGTTGAGTCACTGGTACGCTTCCTACTTATTTTGAAGCCTTTTTTTTTTAATTTTTAGGTTGAGGGACCCAGGGGACCTTTTTTAATCCTTATTTATGACCCAAATTGAACTTTGAAATGTGGTTATCAATCTTCATATTCTAACCTCCAGAATTTTGAGCAATTTTATGCTTACTTAGAGCATCCTACTAATTTTATGCACTTTTTGAGGACTTTCTCTAGTGTCAAGGTAGGCTAGGCTTATTTTGACTTCTAGATTAGCCTTGTATTGCATGGTTGGAATGTTAAGTTAGTTTACCTCTATGCTATTTATTCTATTATTGTCATTTTTTTACTTTGTGGTGACCCCATATGGGGATATAGAAGTTACTTGACTATGGTAGTCCTATTTTTCCTACTTCAAGCAGTCTCTGGACCCTTAGAGGTGGGTTTGGGGTATTGTGTGGTCTTGAAGTGTTATGAATTCTTAACTGGTGGCTTCTGGCCGATCCTAGTTTTGCTATTGACTTGATTGTGTTATTGTTATGCTTGAATCATGCATTTGGACATGAGTTACGGTTTTGTTTGTATGGCTGCAGTTTCAATACAATAGTTTTTTTGATAGTTTCTTAATTAATGAAAACTAGAGGTTTTACTGGCCTAAAATAAAAAGATCTCTCTTATATCTATACATACACTATTTCCAGAACCATGTGTTCCACGAACCTATTTTAAAGTATAATCTGGCTAGATTTTGACTGTCGCGATTACTCTCTTGGCTATCTAAAGGGGGAGGGAACACTTTTAATATGTTTAGGGTCACCAGTTGGTGCTGGTTTTTGGGCATAAGCCAACACCTAATTATGAGGTGTGGGCCTCTAATGTGAGATGAATCTTATCTGTTGAGCTGCAAACTAGGGTGAGGGTCCCGATGTGTAGTATTTTTGAGGTGTGGTCTCCTGTACTGAATGTTTATGCCTATTGACTATTGTTCCACCCTCTTACACTTATTGTATCATGCTGCTTATAATTTCTGAGGTTATGGGGGAAGCCATTGTGAGTCCCTTCTCTATTATGTTTGTTCCTTCCAGCAGGAAGGGGCGTAAGTAAGAGATAACAAGTATAAAGTATAAACAAGAAAGTCTCAATAAGTAAACAAGTAATACTAACTAGAGATAAGGAAAAAAAATAAATAAAGGAGAAAAAAAGATAGGAAGTAATACCTTGCAAATCATCTCATACTACTAGTGAGGAAAAAATAAGCTAACCATACTAAACCTACTTCATATCCCATCTTGCTTGTAGGCCTGAAAGGTTATCCATGGAACACAATGTCGCCTCCCTCGAAAGCTTAGAGGGTTCAAAAAAGCAGGAAAGATTCAATACAAGGGGGTGATAAGAGAGTAAAAGAAGTGCCATCACCCACCCTCCACAGGATATTCCCAAAATAGGAGGGACACATGGAGGCATCTTTGTATACCAAAACTCCCCCACCAAGGCCCCTAGATATATCTAATCCCATATGAAATGAGAACCTCTAAATATCAAGCTCAGGGCAAAGATTCCAAAAAATTGAGCTTACCCTGTATAAGATATATCAATAATAACTCAAGTGCCAACAAAACTCCAAACGTTACAAAATAAGGCCAACATCTTGATGAAATAACTCTGTACTAATTGGTAGTCGTGTAAGGTATACATATACTATCAAAAATCAAATTTGTGGTGTACATAAACTAGTTCAGGTAATATTTAGGAAAATATATCCATACCACAAACTCGTCATAGAAAGTGCACATAAAAGTAGGGAAATGTCTTCCAAATATTAGTTTAATGAAAAACCAAGTTATGATGTCATTATTACCCAAAAAAGTACAAAAACTATACAATCCTAACCAAAATATATTCTCGCAAAACAACACAACAATAGACGAGATTTACCTCTAGGCCACCAACTAGAACCGGGGGAAGCTACTAAGATCAACCAATAATTTATTACCCTGCCGACCATACTATGCTCCAGCATCTCATGCCAAAACATGTATAAAGGGTTCTATCCATAGATAAAATAATTATACGGAAAATCAATCAAATTAGGAGACGAGTGAGAATAGTATCAATGAGAGGAATCTTTCTAGAAAACCCACCGCAAGATACCCATTTATGATTAATATGAATCACTAATACCCTATCTAAAATAAAGTCATAGCCTACCTGGGTGCCAAATATGATCTTGAGTTGCTCACCCAAAAGAAAAAAAGTCATGATTAATACTAAAAATAATGAAACTAGAAATCTAATAATCCACATGTCATGACAGGTAACATATTGTTATAAGAATAGATGGGTTGGAATTTAGTCTAAAAGATGGATCATAGGCCTTGTAGTCTGAAAAAATAAATAATTGTACACAAGTGTTTAGATCCATGCTCAAGGGTCGCATCATAAAAAATTAGGCCAAATTCGATGAAACATCAAGGAGAAAGAGAAAATTTAAATCAAAGAAAAGTTTTTCACAAGAGTTTAAATCAGTGAAAGATGAGTAATTTACCTAAAAACGTTTTGAGATAACAATCACAAGGACGTTGATATCCCAAATTGCATGGACAAAAAGACCAAGAGAATAGAAGAAAGGAGGCATGAAGGAGCTCTAATTGAGTTTTTAAGAGTAAATAAGAAGTCTAGAAAATACAAGCGAAGAGGGTATTTATATAGAAAAGATGGCCTATTTATAGGCCAAATGGTCAATTTACTAGCCACCAATATATCAACCAAAATGTTTAATAAATTGGTTAGGTCTGTAACTTTTTGACAGAAGTTCAAGTTTTATATAAAAGGGGCCTGGAATGGAATATGATTTTGACAAACAAAATATGTGAATTTCACACTCAATTTAATTGACAAAATGACCATACAATGTCATTTGAGTAGAATAAGGGTTGAGGTAGAATGGATTAAACACTACTAAAACACTCAAAACATAAAAACAAATAAAAATCAAAAAATGACCCCGAGAGTCATTACATTACATTATCATTGAAATATAGAATTTGGGATAGTTGTGTTATTTGTACCTTCCTAAAGAGTACATGCTCATTTTGAAGGCCCTTTTTACCTTTTTAGACTATTTGGTCTATGGTTGAATTTTAGCCTATTTTTTCTATTGTTGACATTGGGTGTAAATTTCTAGAAAACGACCTCGAATGTAAGTTTATTATTTTTTTTTAAAATTTGAAATATCATTTCAAAGATGTTGGCATTTATGTTTATTTTTGTTGAGCTTTAAACCCATCTCAGGGTTAATCACGTTAAGTATCTATTGAAGAAAATCGGTTGGTGCATAGCTCTGGTGCAACTACAATCACCTTGGGAGGATCATGATTGTGGTGGAGGTACTATGATCATGGTATGATGTCTGATTTTCTTCTTCGCAATTATGGTAGGTGTGACACAATATAATAGAAGGAATACTATACTACACTATCAAGTATTCCATATAATTTCACTGGGATATCTACTATTACGATGGTTTGGGTCTGGTCGTTCACCACGTTCATGCTAGATTGGTGATGATGTAATGGGTCATCCGGTAGGTTTATATCAGGATAAGCATAGAATTTTTCCAGACATTAATTCCTTGTTCTTTCCATAATTAATGATTCTTTATGCTCAAAATTATCTTGTTATTGCGTGCCAATTTTTTTGTAATCTTGGGAAAAGTAGTCTCTAACCTTCCCTCTGTGTTCAAGGTTCGTTTCCTTTGTTAAAATAGCATAATTTCCTTGAATTAAAATTTCTCTTGTATAAGAATTTTCATGGTTTCTTGAGGGCTTGCAAACCCGAAATAGCTCAAATTTGAACCATGTATTCCATGAGCTAACACCTATATCCTAATATTTTTATTTTTTATTTTCAATACTGATGGGCCCACAGGACCATTTTTATCCTAAACCTGACCCAACTATTATATTGGTAATATTGGTCTTAAAATACTTGTATTAATGTGTAGAATCTTTATTTTATAGTGTTGAGCTATTTTAGCACTTTAACTGATTTTTGAGCTTTGGAGTTGTATGTGGATTACTTCTGACCAATCTCTAGGTAGGTTACCGCTTCATTTTCATTAGCCTACGCCATAGTAGGATATAATTATCATAAATTACTAGTAGTTAGGGTAGTTTGTATGATTTGCTCCCTTATTGCACCCATTTCTCTAAATCCTCCATTTTTATTTATTTAAATATATTTTGGATCTTATATTTATAAGTATAATCTTATCAGGCTATCAAACTATATGTCTTGACCTATATAGCATAGTTTTGGTACTTTTAGAATGTAGATGGTTTCCTTATATATTATGGTTTATTTAGAATCTCGAGCTATATTCATAAGTTATATTGCGGTGATTGTGATTCAAGATAATACATTAGGTACTTGCAGTGAAAAAACTAGATAATGACATTAAAATAGAGGCACAATTATGGAAAGAAGTAAATTTCTAATAAAAATTTGAGTTTTGCTAGAAATAACTTAAACACGATATTTTATATTATACTTATTCTTTTTCTACTACAACATAGTTGGTATGGAGATACTTTCATAGAATAAATGGAACTCAGCTTTAAACTTTGTTACCGTATTATTCAAAAGACTTTATTATGGTTTTTATACTCTTTGAGGGTGGTCTCTAAAGAAGGTCTCGAGCACCAGACCTGTTTGTGCATTCAGATATTTGGCTATAAAGTTGGGCGGGATCTTGAGTCTGTTTTGGGTTATCGGACCCTTGTTTTGTATATTCATATGCTCTTTAGTATGTTTTAGGCATCAAATACTATGGTATAGTATATTCACTATTGTTTACTTTTATTGTACTTCCTTGCATTACATATTATTTATGCCGTATTTGTACCCTTTGGACATACAGGTAAACCCAACTGGGTTTTTGGATCCCTAGTCACACCTACTGATCTATGGGGGGTAGATACATTTTATTTAACTAGGATGAACTAATTGTATCTTGATGATATTACACATTCTTATTCATCGCTTTAAATTACTAGATTGAGTGTACCTTTGATTTACATCTTTTCTTATATAGTGTATGTGTAGTCGGGTTTGTCATAGTTGGATATTAAATGCGTGGGAGGTCCACTTATGTGCTCTCTCCTTCTGTAGCCTATTAGTTAGTTACCTTATTTTTTGCATTTAGTCCTGTAGATGGCTTACTTTAATTAGTTAGCTGGTATTTCTAATACCAAACTTGTGGTGGAGTAGAATTCCTCTTAGTTATTTTGTTTCATTACTTTTGTTTCCTATTTAGATTAGTATCTATATTTTACTTTACTTAGTTCTTGCTTGTTCCTAGTTGGCTTATGATGCCAACCACATACCCATTTCTTGGTATTCATACTATACTTTTATATATTTTCATTATGCAAATCTTAGTATGGGTAAGGGATGTTGATCCTGCCATTGCAACTTGTTTTTTGGGGGTTCGGTAAACAGTTGACATCTACGATGGCCAGTTCACTTTTAGAATCTTGTCTTTATTTTGTACCATAGGTAGACTATATATTATTAATACTCTGTAGTATTAACTTGTATTTAGCTATGTATAGTACTCTCTTCTCTATTGATTACAGGTCTTAGGTTCGTTTCGATTGTAATGAAATTGGCCCTCATCATGCTAGTGATCACGTTGTAATGAGGGGTCCATCATGATAGGGATCACAATGTGATCACTATCGTGATCCATTTTGGTTGACGGCAGCTGAAAGCCTATTTAAATTGGATTAGTAAGGGGTAATTTTATCTTTTCACCCAAGGACTTAGGTAAACCTTAAGAGGCGTTTTGAGGCAGCTTTTGGAGATGATCATTATCACTATTATTCTGATCAAGGAATTGTTCTATCATATTGGAGAGAAAGGTGAAACTCTTGGGGAAAAAAACACCACAAGTCAAGAGACATATACTAGCATTGTAGGGTGAATCTTTCTATTCAATTCTTGGACGGTATTATTTAATTATGTTTTTCATATTTAATATGTATTGTATTGGCTAAATACCCTTGTTCTAAGGCTTATGGTTAACACACCGTGTATGGATATGATTTTCTATAAGGTATTTGTTTCGTCTAATTGATTGTTCTTCTACTCTAATATAATTGCATTTCTAATTATTGGCCGCTATTAGAATCAATCTTAGTCTTGCTAGGGTTATTGAATCCAATAATCTTCTGAGTGATTGGGTGTAGTAGGAGTGTGCTTATGTTGGTGACCTTAATATGAGATTAACAACATAACTAGTGACTAAGACATAATCGTGTACTTAGTGTTTTGCTTGGTTTAAATAGGGAAGAAAGCGATAATGCCTTTATGAGAGTTAAACAATACATGCCAATCAGAGTAGTTGTTGCTTAAGTAATTGGTGACCAGAGGACTATCAATCTCTAGTCCTAACTTTCCCCCCTAAATCAACCACAGATTCAAGTGTCTTTATTGAAGTCAAGTCCATATTCGTGTGTGTGTAATGCCATAGCCCTGGGACAGTTTCTCATATTAATGTTGCTTGATTGTTTTTCCCTAGATCTCACTTCTTTCCCCTTAGTTAATTTAGACTTATACAAATCTCCAAACTCTTATCTTGTTCTATCAAATTGCACTATATATTAAGTCCTTATATGAATCACTTAGAGAAACTAATTCACAATTCCAAGTCCCTGTGAGTTCGACATTCGGCTCACAAGAGCCACTATATTACTTATTAGATAGCGTACACTTGTTCATGTTCTGGGGAGCCAGCATGTATAGATCGAGTACCACGCCGGTACGGAAAGGCAAACATTATATACATCTATGGATAGGGTACCATGCTAGTACGGAGGAACAAAACAATATATATAAATGGATCTTGGTGTAGGTGCATGGGCTTTGTGAACATACCCTGGGTCCTGAATGTGATGAATATTGGTAGCAGATTTGTACATTTAGGGCAGACATGCATCATGATTACTTGCACATTTCCATTGCATTTACATTGATTTTCTCTTATTTGACTTGCCTGCCCGATTGATACTTATACTTACTTGATACTTATTAATGATTTTAGATTCCTTATACTCATTAATAACTCTAAACTACTTGACACTTGATTATGAACTAGACCTATAGTTGCCACTAGCTGATAACTTGAGATTATCGATAACTGTTGATGATGAGATTATTAATACTTGATGATGGCATGAGATCTTTCAATAATAATTGAGGACTTGTGAATAGTTGATAGTTATAAATAGTTAGAGATTCCGTGTAGAAATTAGATTATGAACTATTGATTGGGCTGCTGTATTATTATGAACTATTTGCAGGTTATCGTATCGAGGTTGGATGGATAATAGGAGGATCATCATTGTCTTATACTTAGATCATCCAAGGATAATGTTGAATATCGTTGTTTTCGTACTCAACCTTGCCTCTTTCTGCACTTTTGTGCAGGTGCTGCGGTGGACTAGTGTTGAGCCTTCTTCTCCTACAACTAGCAGCATATTCTAGGATATTTAGAGTTAGCTACTTCTTGATCGTAGTCTTTGATGTCTCAACTTATTGTCTCAGTGTCTTTACTCTTTTTTAAAGAATTATTGGGATTTATAGACCTAGTTTTGTATTAAATCTTACTTTGTGGCTTCTATAGTGGATACTTGGTTTTGGGGTGTATTAGTTGATTTGCACACACACACACACACACACATACACATATGTATTTATATATATATATATATATATATATATTATGTTTAGTTTCTGCACTTATTTTGGTTTTTCTTTTAAGTTATTCATTGGTTTAGGTTGACCTATTGAGATGGAAAGGTAGGTGCCATCATGCCTAAAATTTAGGGCGTGAAAAGTTGGTATCATATCCCTAAGTTCATATGTCCCACTGTACAAAATCCAAGTTTAGTAAAGTCTCACGGATCAATATAGAGACGATCATTACTTATCCTTATGAGGCTACAGAACTTTAGGAAAACATTTTTTCATTTTATCAATTCTATCTTGCGTGGTTGATTTGTGTATGTTTAGTCTTTGTTTTTTGTTCAATATATCATGAGTACCAGAGTTACCATTGATTGAGATGAGCATGATGTTCTGGTGCCCACTTCCCAAGGTAGGGGTTGAGCTAGAGATAGAGCCAAGGGCAAGGGAAGGGGAGCATCCTAACTAGAGGGCATGCTAGAGATGCCTTCCTTGAGATAGAGATTAATAGGGAGGAGGGGCAGTCCCCTCCTGAGTATGTGGTAGCCCCGCTATTACAGGACACTTTGCTCAAAGTCTTAGGGGTTTTAGAGAGCATAGCACAGGGAGGTGTGCTGCAGGGTTCACGGACCATAGTTGGGGTAGAGACCCAAAAGTAGAGAGTTATACTAGTGATTCATAATCCAGTGGAATAGCAACCAGCTGCTCCTGTCTAGGTGGGTCAGCCACCTATGGTTTAGATTCTGTCAGTACAACCTCACTTGGTTTAGGCACAGGTGGGACATCCACTGATCCCTCATAGAGTCTAGGAGTTACAGATTCCAGGTATTAGGATTGAGGGTGCAGTTATAGCTAAGATGTCTGATGATCAGCAGAGGAGGTACAAGAGGTTTTATGTGATGGGGCCACCACATTTTTTGGGCAGGCAGGATAAGGATCCATATGACATTTTTACTACTTACAATGATCTACTACAGAGCGTGGGGCTGGTTCTATCTCATGGGGTAGATTATACTATATTACAGCTTAGGGGGGCAGTCAGGTAGTGCTGGCGCTCCTACTGACTTAGAAGACATTTGGAAGATATTTGGTCTAGCCTTTATTGATCAAGATGTATCCTACAACGTGGGGGATGTCCCCCACACCATTTTGATGAGTTAGAGTAGGGGATCATGGCAATGGATAAGTATGTCTCCCTTTTCAACTTGCTATCTAGACATGCTTTAGCCATATTTCCAGATGAGAAAGAGAAAAGATATCCAAGTTCATAAAAGGGTTGATTCATCCTCTCAGGTAATTTGCGTTTCTAGAAACCCAGTCTGAGGGAGACACTTTACAGGTATGATCGAGGATGCTAGAGGTTTATAGAAGTTGCACAAGGATTGGGTTAGTGATAGTAGGGCAAGAGGCCCCATTCATGTTGACAGCTCTTAGGTGCCTCGTTTGGAGGCAGGGGTATTTTGTTCATGGTAGTCATTCCCACTATAGAGTACTATTTCAAGCAGCCTTATAGTCTTTGGGTGCCATTCTGATAACCCAGAGTTAATTTAGCTTGGTATAGAGTTCCCATGGGTCTCATAAGAGGGTTTCAAGCTGAGGAGGCCACTAGGGTTCTTAGAGTTCTTCATTGTAGTTTTCACTCCAAAATCTTGTTTAAAATATGAAGGTTGGGACATATTATGAGGTATTTCTCCCATTGAGCACAAATTGGGTCTTAGAAATCTTCTCAGGACTTCTATGCTTCGATTAGAGCCATTGCGCCTGTAGTCAGAGGTAAAGGAGGTAGGTAGGAAGGTAGAGGTGCACAAATGGGTAAGGGGGAGGGATTCAGGTAATGCTCCAATTCATTCTAAAGGTGGCGCACACAGTGTAGTTGAGACTCAAAGCTGAGTTTTCTAATGCCATGATCACAAGTATAGTCCCAGTTTGTCATAGGCCTGCATCGTACTGTTTGATCTGGGATCCATATATTCTTATGTGTCTACATACTTTGCTGTTGGTTTTGATGTGTTATTTGATTTTTTAACTATGCCTCTTTATATGTATACTCCCTTGGGTGAGTCTTTAGAAGTGGATTAGGTGTATATATCCTGTCTTTTTGGTGTGGCAGAGTACAAGACTTGGGTAGACCTGATTTCGCATGATATGGTAGATTTTAATATCATTTTGGGTATGGTTCCCATACCATGATGATTTAGATTTCCTTTCCAATATTGTTACCTTATGCATTCCTGGTATTCTGAGGGTAGAGTTGAAGGGTACACGTGGGTTGTATTCTTATAGAGTTATCTTTCCTTTAGACTCGAAAGTTGGTTGAGAAGGGGTAGTTTGGCCTTTGTACGGGATGTGTTGATTCCCCTTCCTCAGAGTCGGTCCCTGTGGTTAGAGAGTTTGTCAATTTCTTCCAACTGACCTTCCTGGTGTTCCTTCTAATAGATATATTGCTTTGGAATTGATTTGGAGCCAGACACTAAGACTATATCTATTCCCCTTTACTATATGGCTTCGACTGAGTTGAAAGATTTAGATGATCAATTGCAGGACTTGCTTATCAAGGGTTTCATTTGTCATAGTGTGTCGCCTTGGGGTGTACCAATCTTATTTGTGAAGAAAAAGGATGGTTCTATGCATATGTGTATTGATTATTGGCAGTTGAACAAAGTGACAATAAAGAACAAGTAACCATTGCCATGCATTGATGATTTTCTCAACTAGCTTCAGGTTGCCGCCATATTTTCTAAGATTGACTTGTATGTTCCAAAATAGAGGTTAATCATGTTTATCTCTTAAGGACTGTGATTCAGAGTTTGCGAGATGAGAAACTATATGCTAAGTTCTCAAAGTGTGAGTTTTAGTTAAGTTTATTTTCATTC
>JBDJHY010146029.1:0-13027 GCA_039654485.1 Withania somnifera | reverse complement strand
AGTAAAAAACCGGCCCGGACCTGAGCCCGGCCGGTCCCTGGACCGATCGGTCCGGACCGGACCGGACCGGCCCATTGCCATGTTTAATTTTACTGAAACCTTTCCAGTAGTGAAGTCAATTCACGAGTCCTGGAGTTCAGCACTACGACTTATGGTTTGAAAAACCATAACTCATACTGAGTTTCTTGTAGTGAGTCCATCATATTCCCATTTAATTTGTAATGGTCCAAGAGACCTAACCATGACCCTTTCTATGCAAGACTATGACCCTTACTACAAAATTATGGTATAAAAGCCAAAAGACTAAAGTTCTTGTCTATGAGATATGAAACCAAGACCATGTGCCATGGATTTGAGGTCCATTACTTGTGGACCTTTTCTTGGTTTATTGGGGCAGTTCAGTGACTCTGCGACTTATGAAGATGCACACCACGAGCCATAAAGTACCACTCCATGATTCATGGAGTGTTTCCGGAAACTTTCCTAGTTCACTTATATAGGGTTATTTGGATATTTCCTTTGAATTTTTGGGCTAAACCCATGAGGCTTTGCGCTTAAAACATAATAATAAAAATACAACATTTAATTTATAAATCTTTTAGAAAATAAAGATCCAAGCTAGAGTTTTCTTTCTACTTCTTCAAGGAGTCAAGAACTAGGGTTTTTCTTTAAGGCTTCATTGTAGTGATTGATACGTAATTTTTCACAATTAAATTGATTATAATCATGTTTGTGGGATTTCAACAAAGACTCCTTTCTTCCTTATTCCAAAACCTTTTTCTACATAAGGTTTTGAATATGTTGAAGCATGCTAGGGTTCTTGTTTAATTTTATAAACTATGATTCCTTGAAGCAAAAATTTAATGATATTTTCATGACGATTATTTAATTATTAAAGCCTTCATGAATTAGCATATTTTCATAATTAACGTAAAATAAAAAGTAAAGGAGCTTTCAGGTGAGAATTGATAGTATTTTTCAAGGTTTACCCTTAAAATTTGATTTGAGGGTTGAAGTATCATATATACTTGAATCTTTACATGATGTTGAGCATGAAATTGAATCATGCCAAAATTACTATTTTAGTTGATTGAGCCTAGTTAAAAGAGAAGTAATGAACATGTTTAAATAGAACATTTCAGGCTATGTGCTTAGTTGAAAGGAAGTGTTAATGTTTATTATTAAATCGATAAGATTAAGTCATTCACCTTCCTTGGTTATATCATTTCTAGCAAGTATATTTGGGTAGATTCCAAAAATATTGATTCTATCTATAATTGTCCTAAACTTACCTCTTTGTATGATATGTGTACCTTTATTGGTCTAGCCTAGTTTTATATTAGATTTGTTTAGGTCTTCTCTTCCATAGCATCTCTCTTAACCCATTTGACTTAGAAGAAAGTGAAGTTTGAGTGGTCTGATTCTTGTGAGAGTAGTTTTCAGGAGTTTAAGGCTCGGTTGACATATGCTCCAGTGTTGACTTTCACTGATGGTTTTGAGGGTGTTTTGGTGTATTGTGATGCTTTGGAAGTTGGTTTGGGTTGTGTTCTAATGCATCATGGTAAGGTCGTAGCTTATGCTACTAGACAATTTAAGGTTAATGAGAAGAGTAGTTGTGATTTTTTCTAATGTTATGGAGACACTACTTGTATGGGGTGAATGTAGATGTATTTACCATTCATAAGCATTTGCAACATGTGTTTGATAAAAAGGGTCTGAATCTTCTTTAGAGGAGATGTGTTGAGTGGTTGAAGGATTATGACATGAATATGATATATCAAATGGGCATGGCTAATATAGTTGTTGATGCCCTTAGAAGGTTGTTTTGGAGAGTTTGTCACATGTTGATAGAGATAAGAGGGAGTTAGATAGAGAGGTGCATAGGCTTGTATAACCTGATGTTAGATTGATTGATGTAGATGCTAGTGGTATGCTTGTTCAAATTTCTTTTGAGTCATCTCTTATTGTGGAGGTAAAAGGGAAATAAGATAGTGATCCGATCCTAGATAAGTTGAAAGATGTTGTCCATAAGCATAACGTGTAGGTTTTCTCCATAGGGTGAGATGGGGTTCTTCATTATCAAGATCTCTTGTGTGTTCCCGTAGTTGATGGTTTGAGAGAGAGGATTATGTCATAGGCTCATAGTTCTCGGTATTCGATTTATCTTGGAGCTAGTAAGATGTATAAATATATGTGTTAGGTGTATTGATGGGAATGTATGAAAAAGGACATAGTGGAGTATGTAACTACATGTCCTAACTATCAATAAGTGAAGGTAGACAACCAGAGATCGGTGGGTGAGATGCAATAGTTTGAGATTCTGATGTGGAAGTAGGAGGTGATAATATAGATTTTGTCACCGATTTTCCATTAGCCCAGAGGTATGATTCTATATGGGTTATAGTAGAATAGATGACTAATTTTGCTCACTTCCTAACTTTTCACACCAGTTATTCTGTAGAGCAGTATGGTAGGATCTACTTGAGGGAGATTGTTTTCATGCATGGTCTACCTCTGTTTATTATATCAGATCATGGTCCACAATTTACATCTCAGTTTTGGAGATCATTTTAGAGGGGTCTAGGTACCCAGGTTAGTTGTGTACAAAGTTATCCATAGATAGATGGTTAGGTAGAAAGGACTATTAAAACTTAGGACGAGATGCTGAGGTCGTGTGCAATTCATTTCAAGGGTAAGTAGGTTGAGCACCTACCTTTGATTGAGTTTTCAGACAACAACATCTATTATTGGAGTATTCAGACGGCTCCATTTGAGGCATTGTATGGGAGGTAGTGTAGGCCTTTAATTAGTTGGTTTGAGGTTTCTGAGGTAGGAGTTGTAGGTTAAGTATTTGTTCTTAATACTATGAAGAACATTCATACTATTTGAGAGAGGTTGAGGACAACATAGACTAGGTAGAAGTCCTATATAGATATAAAGAGGAGAAAACTTGAGTTTGATATTGGTTATTGAGTATTACTGAAGGTGTCTAATATGAAGGGAGTCACAAAATTTGGCAGAAAAGGTATGTTGAATCCGAGGTACATTATGCCTTATCATATTATGAGGAGGATAGGCAATGTTTCCTACCTATTAGGTCTTCCATTAGAGTTATAAGTTATTCACCTTATGTGACATGTCTTTTTTTTTAAATGCATGAGTGATCCAAATTTTATAGTGTCAGTCGAGGATATTAGGGTTCATGATAGTTTTACCTATGAGGAGGTCACCAATCAGATTCTTGCTTGACAAGTTCATAAGGTGAGAAATAAACATAGTGTATGTCAAGGTTCTATGGAGGACCCAATCAATTAAGGGTGCTACATGGAAGACAGAGGCTAACATGATGAGTAAATACCCATATTTTCCTCCTTCTACTCTCCTTCTTGAGGTAAAAACCTCTCTATTCAACTTGTGTCTTAGTTCATGAGCATGTAGAATGTAGCATTGCATAATTCCATTGAGTGTATTCATGCATGAGTTGAGTAGAATATTGATGCTGAGTTGAGGTAGTAGTACATGAGTACCTATTTGTGCATTGATGTGTTATGTGACTAGTTTTGATGTTGAGTTTACTTATTTTATTTTTCATTCCTATCAGATAAGTTAATTGCATATTCAAAGTTTTTTTGACTAAATAAAGTCATTGGATATCGTTCTTATGCCTATTTTAGTCATTTGGTCAATTTCACTAGTTGAGTTCCTCCTAAATAGCTATATCCTTCATTCGACGATGAATGTTCCTAAGGGGGAGATAATGTAAAAATTTTAATCTTGTTCCTTGGTGATAATATCCTAAACTAACTGTGTTATGTGTGTTGGAAGCAATATGAGGTCATAAATAACTGATAAACCCAAAGTTGAATTCAAGACCGTTTTAAATTTGCTTAGTTTAGAGGTTGTTTCATGCTAGGAACAACTTTTAGAGACCATATCTTTTGATTTATAATGAGTTATATAACCCATGACCTCTCCTCAAAAAGGATTTGATTCTATTTTCCAACACAACAAAATGCATGTCATTTGGTGTTCAAGGTAAAAGGTTATGGGAATTATTCATGAGTCGTGAACTTCAACAGTACGACTCATGGTTTGTAAGAACATGACTCATATTAATTTTTGTGGAGTGAGTCTAGAAGCTTCCCATTTAACTGATAAGTGTCCACGAGACCCAACCACAACTCATACTATGCAAGACCACGACCAGTACTGTCAAATCATGGTATATAAACTGAAAGATTGAACTTTTTATCCGTGGGGTACAAAACCAAGATCATGAGTCGTGGAGTTGAGGTACAGACTCATGGACTGCCTAATGGTTGCAGGAGGAAATTCCAATGACTCAAATACTTATGGAGGTTCAAACCACGAGTAGTGAAGTGATACTCCATGATTCGTGGAGTGTCTCCAACCAGTTTCCTAGTTCATATGTGTGTGTGTGTATATATATATATATATATAAGGTTATTTCGGGTATTTTTTCTTACTTTTGGGATAAACCCATGATGTTTTGGCTTCTAAACATAATAAAATAATTACCTAAACACATAATTTATAGATATTTAAGCAAATCGAGATAAAAATTAGGGTTTTTTCCTACTTCTTCAAAGAAGCAAGAACTAGGGTTTTTTTAGGCTTTATTGTAACAGCATGGTACATGATTTTTCACCATCAAATTGCTTCTAATCAGGTATGAGGGATTTCAACAAGGACTTATTTCATCCTTGTTCCCCAAAATCCTTTTCTAAATAAGGTTATGAATATGTATAAGCATGTTAGGGTTCTTATTTAATTGTATAACCTATGAATCCCTATAGAACTTATTTAGTTGATGCTTTTGAGATAGAGTTATGATGTTTTCATGATTATTATTTAATTATGAAAGTCCTCATCAGTTAGCATATTTTCATAATTAAGGTAAAAGAAAGAAATGATCTTTGAGGTGAGAACTGGTCGTATTTTTCAAGGTAAAACTTGATATGAGGGATGAAGTGTCATAATTTCTTGACCTTTTACATAATGCGATCATGAAATTAAAGCATGCCAAAGTTGACTATTTTATCTAATTGAGCCTAGTTAAAAGAGAAGTAATGAATATGTTTAAATTGAACAGTTTAGGCTTTGGTCCCGGTTGAAAGAAAGTATTAATGTTTATTCTTAAATCATAAGCTTAAATGTAATGATTCTAATGAATATATCATAAAAGAAAGACTAGTTTACATGGTTGGTGGTAATTGATAGATGTGATAGTTGAAAGTGAAGAATTTTGGCTTCAGTCCCAGTTAAAGTAAACTAAACAATTTTGGCTTCAGGCCCAGTTAAAGTAAAGTGAACAATTTTTATTTAAGGGACAATTAAAGTAAAGTGAATAATTTGGCTTCAGGCCAGTTAAATTAAACTGAACAATTTTAGCTTCAGGCCCAGTTGAAGTAAAGTTATAATAATGTATGGGAGTATTAACACCGAAAATAGGAAAATAAAAGTCCCAATACCCAAACCTGTATAGCCTAACATAGGGACAATAATTATATCAATTGTTAGTACTGCTCAATTGTACCTGTTGCCTTGTTGGATCCATTAGAGGTAGGCTTTCCTTTCCCTCTAGCAAGGTTAGGAGGGCTTACTCATTGGGTGTAGTGTATAATTTTTTCATAGTTATTTTCTTGTATTAGTCATAGACTATTGAGGTATGTCGATTATAGAAACTCCCAGAAAGAGAAGTAAAAGTGACAGTTTTGAAAGAAGAAAGTGAAAGCTTGTTTTTACTATGTATCTTTTGTCAAAAAACTAAAGATTTAAGCTAATTGAGTTTATTTTACTTGAGGTATGAGCTTATTAAATATTTTCATTATAAACTGTCAATTTGATTAGTTGAGTTAGAGCTGAGGTTGATATTTACTGCTCATGAATTGCATAGTACTTATCATTATACTGTATAGACTATTTTATACCTGCTCATGTACCATGTACATATCTTTTATGCTGATTGTACTCTTGTTGCATGTGTTAACCCATATGCAGATACTGCCACCCTCTATATGTTCGAGGTTTACATAACTTGCATTCCTATAAGACTAGAAGATTAGTGAGTCCTCACTTGCTCCTAGGGAATGCTATAGAATATTTGTTTATTGATTTAGAGATTGGACTTTAGCTTTATTATTTATTGTTTAATTTGTTAGAGTCTAGATAGTAAACTATTATAGTAGCAGTCCATTATTTAGCTAGTAGAGGGTTTTAACTGAGATATATAGTTATCTATTATTTATTTGAGGCTAATTATTAATTATTGTGATGAGACCATTACACTTCTACAATTAGTATTATTGCCTATATTGAGTGATTTGAGTAGAGATATGCATGACCCAAGTGGTTCTTCTGAGGCTGCTAAGGCAACTTAGTGGCTAAGAATGTCGGTCATACCCAGGGGGTGAGCTATGGGGTTTGACAAGATTGGATTAGAGCACTAGGTTTATAGTTTAAGTCCGAAAGAAAACATTATGTAGAATCCCAATTATGGCTGTGACTACAACACATCTATGATTGGGAGGATAAAGAATGTTAAAAGAGAAGTTTCCCTTTACTGATGTTCTACTTCATTCTTCAGAATTCACCCTGAGATATTCTCTTTTTTGACTTGTGATTTACGGTTTACATATTACGTTACCCAGAAAAAAATGAATTCACAGAGCTTCGGACCTTTGAAAAATTAGCAGAGTGGTCCTCTAGTATGTACTAAGTGTGGTAGCCCTTATTGGGGAAAATGTAAGGTTTGTTACCCAAGACATAAGTTGGGAAATTGTCCTACAGTTTGATAGGGTGGTGCACGAACATAGACTACTACTCCCACATCATCTCCAATAATACGCCAGCCTTAGTAGGGTGGTACTACTTCTACTAGTGTAGGCCAGCGCAAAAACTATTTGTATGACTTGGGTTCTCATCAGGATCTGGGAAAGTCATCTGATGTGGTAACAGTATCTAAAGAGTTTATGAGGTGGATGTTTATGCATAGTTATAACTTTGAGCTACTCTTTCTTTTGTATCTCCGTATGTTTCTTATTAGGATATGGAGAAGTCAGCTGATTGGTAATAGGAATGTAGAGAGTTTATAATGTGGATGTTTATGCGCTATTAGACCCTGGAGCTACTCTTTCTTTTGTATCTCTATACGTTTCTAAATAGTTTGGTATATATCCTGATGTTAATATGAGTCAGTCTCTGTTTATACACCCATTGGTGATCCTCTTCGAGTTGAAAGAGTCTACCGTAGTTGCCCCATTTTTGTTCTAGGGATGGTTGTTCCTGTTGATTTGCCTCATTTAGATAATGGTAGACTTTGATATTATTCTAGGCATGGGTTGGCTTTATTCATGTCATTTTGTTGTTGACTGTAGGACTTAGAGTTGTATGCTTCTAGTTTCCTAATAGATTTGTCCTTGAGTGGGAGGTTAAAGCTTTCCCTAGAGGTAGGTTTATTTCCTATATGAGGCTAGGAAGATGATTTCTATAGGGTGTCTTTATTATTTGGTTTGAGTTCAGTATTTTGAGTACGAGACTCCTAATATCTAGTCTGTTCCTATAGTTCAAGAGTTTCTTGATGTGTTTCTTGAGGGTTTACCTAGAGTCCATCCTGATAGAGAGATAGGAGTTTTTATTGATCTTGTTATAGGCACTCAACCTATTTCTATCCCGCTATATAGGATGGTATCATTTGATCTTAAAGAGTTAAAATACTAGTTAATCGATCTTTTAGACGAGGGGTTTATCCATCTGAGTTTATCTCCTTGGGGTTCTTCTGCATTGTTTGTACATAAGAAAAATAGTTCCCTCCGTATCTATATTAATCACCATCAGCTGAACAAAGTCACAATCAAGAATAAGTATCTCATTCCTAGGATTGATAACATGTTTGATCAGTTGCAAGGTGCTAGCCTTTTTTCTAAGATTGATCTTTGTTTCTGGTTCTCATCAGCTTAAGATCAGGGACTCAGATATTCCATGACAACTTTTAATACTCTTTATGTACATTTTGAGTTCATGGTCATGTATTTCGGTTTGACTAATGTTTCTACATCTTTCATAGACCTCATGAACAGGGTGTTCAAGACCTACCATGACCTATTTGTGATTGTCTTTATTAATAATATTTTAATTTATTATAGAAGTGAGGAGGAGAATGAAAACCATCTCATAGTTGTTCTTCAGATCCTTAGAGAGTGTTAGCTTTCTGCTAAGTTTTCTAAGTGTGAGTCTTGGCTCAATTCAGTCACCTTTCTTTGTCATATAATTTCTAGTGAGGGTATTCAGGTAGATTCCCAAAAGATTGACTCTGTCCATAAATGGCCTAAACCTACCTCTTTGTATGATATAAGTAGTTTTATGGGTCTAGTTGAATATTATCATAGATTTTTTAAACGCTTCTTTTCTATAGTGCTCCCTTGACCTATTTGACTAAGAAGAAACTGAAGATTGAGTGGTTTGATGCTTGTGAGAGGAGTTTTAAGAAGTTGAATGCTAGGTTGACATCTTCTCCATTTTGACGTCTCCTGATGGTTCTGATGGTTTTGTGGTGTGTTGTGATGCATTGAGAGTTAGTTTGTGTTGTGTTCTAATGCATCATGGTAAAGTTGTATCATATGCTTCTAATTATCCTACCCATGATCTTGAGCTTGCAGTTGTGGTATTTTCTTTGAAGTTGTGAAGACACTACTTGTATGGGGTTCATGTAGATGTCTTCACCAATTATAAAAGTTTCTAGCATGTGTTTGATCAGAAGGATCAGAATCTTTGTCAAAGTAGATGTCTTGAGTGGTTGAAGGACTATGAAATGACTGTGATGTATATCCGCGCAAGGTAAATGTAGTAACTGATGCCCTTATCCAGTTGACTTTGGGGAGTTTTTTGTATGTTAATAAGGATAAGAGGGAGTTATCTAAAGAGGTGCATAGGCTTGCATGTTGGTGTTAGATTGATTGATGCATATGATGGAGGTATGCTAGTTCAAAATGCTTTTGAGTCATCTCTTATTATGGAGGTGAAGGAGAAGAAAGATAGCGATTTGATTCTAGTTAAAAGATGGTGTCCATAAGCCTATGGTTAGGTTTTTTTTTCAGAGGGTGTAATGTGGTTCTTTGTTATCAAGATCTCTTGTGTGTTCCAGTAGTTGATAGTTTGAGAGTGAGTATTATGTCAAAGATTCATAGTTCATGGTATTTTTTTCATCCTGGGGCTACTAAGTTGTATAGAGATCTGAGAGAGGTATACTGGTGGGAAGGTATGAAGATGGACATAGCAGAGTTTGTAGTTAAGCGCCCTAATCTTCAGTAGGTGAAGGTAGAGAACTAGAGACCGATGGGTACGATGTAGTAGTTTAATGTTTCACGTGGAAGTAGGAGGTGATTAATATAGATGTTTCCACTAGTTTACGGTTAGCCCATGGTATGATTCTATACAGGTTATAATAG
This sequence comes from Withania somnifera, assembly GCA_039654485.1. Classification (NCBI taxonomy): domain Eukaryota; kingdom Viridiplantae; phylum Streptophyta; class Magnoliopsida; order Solanales; family Solanaceae; genus Withania; species Withania somnifera. Next base: position 3,560 of record JBDJHY010146029.1, on the reverse strand, counting down.
ACCGAATGACTAAGTCTGCTCACTTCCTACTTATTCAAACCAGTTATTCAGCATTTCAATATTGTAGGTTCTACATTAGGGAGATTGTACATGCATGTTTACCTCTGTCTGTTATATTAGATCGTGGTCCACAGTTTACATCTCAGTTTTAGAGATCATTTTATAGGGGTGTTGGTACCCAGTTTAGTTGAGTACATCTTTTCATCCACCTATAGATGGTTGGGTAGAGAGGACTATTCATACTTTGGAGGAAAAGTCAACAACATGTGTAACTGATTTCAAGGGTAAGTAGGTTTAGTAGCTACCTTTGATTAAGTTTGAATAATACAACAGCTATAATTCGAGTATTCATATGGCTCCATTTAAGCATTGTATGGGAGGTGGAGTAGGTTTCTAATTTGTTGGTTTAAGGTTGGTGAGGCAACATTTGTAGGGCCAGTGTTTGTTCTTGATGCTATGAAGAAAGTTCAGACTATTTTAGAGAGGTTGAGGACAACCCAAAGTAGGTAGAAGTCCTATGTAAGAGTGAGGAGGAGAGAAATTGAGTTTGATATTTGAGATTTAGGTATTACTGAAGGTTTCTCCTATAAAGGGAGTCATGAGATTTGGCAGAAAAGGTAAGTTGAGATTGTGAGGAGGGTAGGCAAGGTTGCCAATTGGTTAATCTTCCATCAGAGTTAGCAGTGTTTCACCCTGCGTTTCATGTTTATTTATTAAGGAAATGCATGTGTGATCCATTTGTGATAGTGCCAGTCAAGGATATTAACATTTGTGATAGTTTTAACTATAAGGAGGTCCCCCAGATTCTTGATAGATAGGTTCGTAAGTTAGGAAAAAAATATATAGTGTTAATCAAGGTTCTCTAAAGGAACAAAGAAATTGAGGGACCTACATGGCAGACAGAGGCCGATATGATGAGTAGGTACCCACGTTTGTTCCAATCTAGTTCCGCTCCTTCTTGAGCCACCTCTTTATTAAGCTTGTGTTTTCTTTATTTTATGAGCATGTATCATGTAGCGTTGCATGATTCCATTAAGTGTATTCATGCATGAGTTGAGTAGATTATTGATGCTGGGTTGAGGTTAGTAGTACATGAGTCCCTACTTGTGCATTTATGTCCTATGTGACTAGTTTTAATGTGAAGTCAATTATTGCATTTTTCAAGTTTATTGGCTGAGTTAATAGCATATTCGAAGCTTCTTGACTAAATATAATCATTGGATATCATTCTTAGTCCAGTTCAGTCATTTGGTTAGTTTCACCAGTTGAGTTCCTCCTATTCTAGTTATAGGCTTCATTCGAGGATAGATGTTACCAAGGTGAAGATAATGTTAAACCTTGAATCTTTTTCCTTGGTGATGATATCTTGAACTTAGTGTGTTACAAGTGTTGCAAGTGATTTGAGGTAAAAATAATTGATAACCCAATGTTGTGTTCAAGAACCTATCAGATTTGCTTAATTTAGAGGTTACTTCATGCTTGGGTAAATTTTAAAGACCATATACCATGACCTATCATCAAAAATTTATTTGAGTCTATTTTCCAATGCAATAAATTGAGTGTCATTTGGAGTTCAGAGTAAAACTTTATGGAAATTTTACTAAAACATATCCAACAATGAAGTCAATTCATGAGTCCTAGACATCAACAGTACGACTCGTGGTTTGAAAGAACGTAACTCATACTGAGTTTCTTAGAGTGAATCCAAAACCATCCCATTTCACTAGTAAGGGTCCATGGGAACCAACCATGACATGCACTATGAAAGATCACGGCCTGTACTGTCAAATTATGGTATATAAGCTGAAAGACTGAACTTCTTGTATGTGGGGTACGAAACCAAGACCACAAGCCGTGGATTTGATGTACATGACTCATGGAACTTATAGTGGTTGCATGGGGAAGTTCCAGTGACTCCACGACTTGTGGAGGTGCACACCACGAGTCTTGAAGTGCTACTCCACGATTCATGGATTTTTCCATGTCATGACTCAAAAATTGAGTTGTGACGGCATCTAAATCTTACTTGTAGACAAGCCTAATCTTGTCCTAGAGAAAGCAACAGCGGGCCAGTAACAAGCACCCAAATAAAAAAAGAGAAGGAGATGAAGAAGAGAAGTACAAATAGGACACGAACAACACATAACTAAACATAACTCCCTAAGACCTGATATAATGAATGTAGAGCATCTATATAAAAAAGTACAAATAACAACTCACGACGGGGTAAAACAACAAAATAGGTATCCAAGACCCAACTAGGATAACTCTGATACTGGAAGGAAAATTGGTCAGTAAGGACGCAAGTTGCTCACCGAATCTCCTGGAGTCATACCAGCTAGTGCACACAATCGTGTCAAACTAGATGACTTATAGTAGGACCTCAGGAAAATATGAAGAAATGTAGCATAAGTAACAAGAAAAATAGGTACCCAGTAGGCAACACGGGCCAACGGGGCAAAAGTAAGAGTATAAGGTACTATCTATAGCAAATGGTTTAGGGACAATAATGGATAACAAAAACTAGATAACTACAACAAAGGGCAATAAGTGTAGTAAAAGATCAGCTACTAGTGGGTGCGGTACTAGCTAACAAGTATAAAAGAGGGCTACCATAAGGTTGTAGGATCCAAGACCTAAGCCACAAACAATTCGTGACAAAATGTGACATATACCTAGAGCTCCAACGTGACCAACAAAAAGAAGGACCAATAAGAAAGTGTAATACCATTAGCAAGTTAAGCTAACAACATATACAACAATTGCATGAATGATAATAATCAAGGATAGAAGGAACAACCAAATTCTACTAGCAAATAAACCCAAACGGCATCCCATACTACCTGTAGGTACACTGAACCAAGTAAATAACCCAACAGGTACTCCCCTCTTAATCCATGCAGAGTGCAACTAGACGTGAAAGGATTTTTTTGCATTGGGGTGTTGACAAATAAATAGTGCATGTACCTACCCTTCCTAATACAAGACTCATTCGGGAGCGAACCACGAATGTTTCCCCATATACTTACCCAACCTACCCTAATATACCCCTCCAGGGACACACAACATACCACAGGCATGGAGCCCCAGGTCGGAGGGTCAGTAGAGGGTTCAGTACCACATATAAAAATCCTCGTGAAAGGCATAAAATTCCATAGTCATCAGGGCCAAGAGGCCAAAACTAGAGCTCAGCCCGTATGTCATATTTCAATGAAAACCCAACTCAAGCCATGCAGGTACTATCCAAATCTCAATAAGACTCAACTTTATCGATGTAGGCAATATCCAAAAACCATTGTGATCATGAGAAAATAACCTTAGATAGTATGACAAAATAGCTCCATACCGCTCATAAGAGCAGTCGTGGAAGATATAAGTATATAAAGAAATCAGTTCCCAATTATTTCTCTGGGTAACTCAAGTTACCTTTTTAACATGTCTAATGCATGGTGCTACACATACCAATCAATAACTTAAACTAGTCTAGGACTACTAACCGAAATCTATAGGATGGCTATCGAGTCCTAATTATAAGGTATAACCTCTCCTAGACCAACCAC
>JBDJHY010146018.1:0-13027 GCA_039654485.1 Withania somnifera | reverse complement strand
ACTTTTATTGGGTCAAATTGTGTTAGAAAGATTGGTTAATGTTGGTTATCGATGATAGAGACGATATCTCTTCCGATGCTTGGTGTGGGTATTTCAGTTGTAATGGGATTGAATTAGTGACAATTGGGTAGGACTCCTTTCCTTTGGGTAGTTCTCAGAGCCTTATCTAGAGTTAGGGGATATTTCCAAAAGAGTCATTGTTCTCATTGCTAAACACCATTTCATATAGCCATCCAGACCTATATCACTAGTTAAAATGTTAAGAGTACTTCAGTCAGACACAAAGTTCTCATGGGACTCATAAGAGGTTTTCAGTACGTGGTTACTATTCTAGGTCACAGAGTTATTGCCAACAACCTATAGTTCCTAGAGCATGCTATTCTTATAGTGATACATGTCATGACCCAAAAATATGAATGTGACAGCACCTACCTTCTCAAACCTAATAGGTTAATCAAGCTAACAATGAATAAGTAAGTACAGAAATGAAATAACTAAAATACCTTAAATAAGGAAAAGCATACTATTATGTATTTAGATACCCCAAAGATCATGCCCCAAAATTTGACAAAGAATTTAAACCATTATATGTTTGTGCTTAAGTTCGAGTCCCATGAATTCTAACCTTATCATAGATTATTAAATCCATAATAAAGTTTGGAATTTGTGTTTGATGTATCTCGAGGTCGTGAGACGTGTAACACTTTGAAAAGTTATCTAGAGTTCATGTCGCTACTTGCATGTGGCTTAACTTGCACTTTGAGCCTTAATACGAGACTAAATGGTTTTATCCCTCATAAATATGTGTGGTTTTTGTGATTAATTCTTGTGAAGACCTAAAAATATACTTTCCAACCCATTAAAATGCATATTAAACTTAGTCCGAAGTAGGAAGTTATGACCCTTTCTTTATGGTCTTGTAGTATCTTAATGATTCTTTGTGATTCTAGCATATATAGGTGTTTTGAGGTATGAAATGGTATTGTTTTACGTTTTCAAAATCTTAGTAATGTATAGGGATCAATGTTTTGTATTTATACGTGCTTTATATGTTTAGGAACCTCCAAACATATAACAGTAAAAGCATGACGTCATTGCAAATATGACATGCCCAAAAAGGGTGTGCAGAAAAATTTAGCTAAATATAACCATTGAAAAAACTGTGTCACGCTTAGGAAGTTTCTGCAATTCAAAATGTGTCATGGTTGGTAGGTTGGCATGATTTCAACCATGACACGATTGCCAACATGGTTACACCTACGATTGAGCAATCTATTGTATTTTTTGAGGATATTTGCAACTTTTAACAGCTCTTAAATAACTAATACCATGTCATTTTAAACTCCAAATTAGTTGGTATTTCATTCCCAAACCCTTACTCCAATTCATTCATTATTTAATCAAATTTAATAAAGGGTTTGTTCTCCTAATTCTCTTAAGAGGTAAGGTTAGGGTTCTCCATAGAAGTTTATCTTGTAGCAAAAGGTCAATCAAATTTTATCCACCATGGTGATTCACTTCATTCATTTGGTCTTTCAACAAGTAGTCATTTCATCTTTTTACCCTAAAACCCTTTTCTTAATAATGTTTTGAAGATGTAGACGAATTCTAGCATTCTTATTTAATTTGTAAAGTATGATTACTTAAGTTGATGATGTACTTGAAGTTTTGAGTTATACTTTTGAAGCTTTCATGATAATTATTTAATTATAAAGATCCTCATGAGTTAGCATGTTTTTGAAACAAAAGTAATAGAAAGAAATAATCTTTGAAGTATAAATTAAGCATTGTTTTCAAGGTTAACTCTCAAAACTTGAATTGTGCATTGAAGTGTCATAAGTACTTAAATTTTAACATGATTTTTATAAAGAACATGGACCATTTATAATCATCTATTTTTGGATAATTGAACCTAATTAAAGAGCAGATTAGAAAGTATGAATTACACATTGTTTTGAAGTTTATTATTGAAACATGAGAATTGAAATGTCATAATTATTGACCTATGAGTTAGCATGATTTTGAAAGTTGGTGTGGAAGAATGAAAGAATCATTCAAGCATGAATTTAATATTTTTTTTAAAGTTTATTTTAAAACTTGAGATGATTATTGAAAGTGTCAAGATTGATGATTTTTACATGGTTTAAAACCCATTTATCAAGCATTTTTAAATTGAACTTTTTTTTTATAATTAAGCCCAATTCAAGAGAAGTATTAATGTTATGCTTAAATTGATAAACTAAATAGAAAAATGTTAACAAAGAGTCATAATTGACTAAATTTACCAAATAAGTTGTAATTGATGAATGTGATATATTGATTAGTAATTTCTGGAAGGGGAATTCAATTAGTCATGGAACAGTTGAAAGTGCAAGTGAATAGAAAGTAATTAATATTTTTATAGGTGTATAGAATCGATGGTGGGAAAAACAGGGTCTCAATATCCAGAGCTATGTAGATAATCATAAGGATGATACTTATGTTGATTTTTTCCCAGTAACTGTTCCCGTGATAGACTAATTGGATCCACTAGGTCAGCTTTAGGATCATACCTCTTGGCAAGATATAGAGGCCCTATGAATTGGGTTATATTTGGTGCTCACAATTTATGACTGAGTTATATCAGTTATAAACTCCCAAAAAAAAGTAAAAATTTAATATTTTGAAGAGAAGTAATAATTGGGAGAAAGTGATTTTCTATGAGGTTGAATTCAACTAGTCTAAGAGAAGGGGGAGTGTTAAAGATTGATAGCTTTAAAGAGAAGAAAGTGAAAGAATGTCTTAAAATAAGTCTTTATATTTTGTTAAAAACTAATGAAAGTGAGATATCAAAATGAGTTTATTTTTACTCCTACAATTTTAAGGCTTTTTAACTATTTTCATTATAAATTGTTATACAGATTAATTAAGCCGAGTTTTGAGAATTGAAGATTTTTGAACTAAAATTTGAGAGTTAGAGCTGAAGATGATTTAAATTGTTGAGACTGATGTATTTACTAAGTTTATTTGTTACTCTTGGAAGTCAAAGCTTTTAAACTAATACTATTTAAATGGCATATTTATTGCTTTATTGAAGTTTACATAGTTTTAAACCCATTTATCAAGAACATTAAAATTGAATATTTTTTTCTAATTAAGACAATTCAAGAGAAGTATTAATGTTATCCTTCAATTGATAAGCTAAATAAAAGAATGTTAATAAAGTGTCATAATTTACTAAATTTACCCAATAAGTTATAATTGATGAATGTGCTAGATTGGTTAGTGACTTGTGGGAAGGGGAATTCAATTAGTCATGGAACAATTGAAAGTGAATAGTTGAAAGTGAATATAAAGTAATTAATATTTTTATGGGAGGCGTATAAAACCAAGAGAGATAAAACAAGGGTCTCAATATCCAGAGTTGTGTAGACTAACATAGGGATGATATTTATGTTATTCTTTCCCAATAAGTGTTCCCTTGATAGACTAATTGGATCCACTAGGTCAACTTTAGGATCATAACCCTTGGCATGGTATAGAGGCCCAATAAATGTGGTTATATCTAGCGCTCATGATTTATGACTAAGGTATTTCATTTATAAACTTGTACAACAAAGTAAAAACTTAATATTTTTTAAAGAAATAATAATTGAGTGAAAGTGGCATCTTGTAGTTCTTTTTAGTGAGGTTGAATTCCACTAGTCTTAGAGAAGGTGGATGGTGAAAGATTAAGGCATACACGCATCGATAGGGAACCCAAAAAGTAGTTATTAAAAGGAAAGTGACACCAACACCACATAGCTCCATTTCTTGTTCCTGAGCGAAAGGTACACTACTCAGCCCCTAATACATTGCTCTTTCTTAATCCTTGCATCCAGGGATAATAAGTAGCTTTGGATAGAAGAAAGTAAAAGAATGTCTTAATCGAAGTCTTTATCTATTGCTAAACATTAATGAAAGTGAGATATTTAATTGATTTTATTTTTAATCCTGAGATTTTAAGGCATTTTAACCATTTTCATTATAAATTATTATATTACTTAATTAAGCTGTGATTTGAGGTATGAAGATTTTTGAACTAAAATCTAAGAGTTATAGTTGAAGATGATTTAAATTTGTTGGCATATAGCAGCTTTCAGAAAGATATTGAGTTAGAGTTGACTATTGAATTTTTATTTATTGATTTACTTATCTATTGACTTATATGAGTTCCATCATTTCTTATTTTATTAATATTGTTTCCACTGAGTATAAGTGAGTAGATATTAACTTGAGATAAGGGCCCACACAAGGCTATTGAGGCAACTTAGTGGCCAAGGATGTTGATCCTTCCTATGGGGTCTCTACAGGGCGTGACAAAATTTTTTTCAGAGCATTGGGTTCAAGTGACCTAGAATTTATGAAAGTCAGCATTAGGTAGAGTCTCATTTAGGTGTGTGTAGCCGACCACACTGAGAGACTATTGAGACTTATGAAAAGTTTCATTTTATTCAGTGTCTTCACCCAATGGAGTTTAAAATTGAGTTTTCTAACTCATACTTTATGAATTTTGGATCACACCACCTAAAAGAGCACCAGTTCATAGGGCAGCCAACATGATATTTCAAAAAATGATATAAGCCAAATCAAACCCCTTGGCCTCTAATTGTCCTTATATTTAAGCCCCAACCCCAACTCTTGTTTGACGGGTGCGTGTGAGTCAATTTAAGTAGTTTTAGTGGTAGAGTGGATATATTTGTGGTTGATACTAGAGAGGTACTAGAGTTAGCCTGTTGTGGTAGAGTGATCTTAGAGATAGAATGGTAGAGCTAGAGTAGTTGATGTTACAGTGAGGTATGATTGTTGGGTGAGGTAAGTAGTTGGATGTTAAGTGATTATTTGGGATTAGTGGGATTGTATATCCTTATGCATTAATCAAGGATCAATAAGTTAATGTAGATTACATGGTAGGGTGAGGATGAGGAGATGTTGATTGTTAGGTAGGCTGATATTATGTAGTGGTTAAGTATGGTAAGTTGTGTGTGGATTTAATATGTTAGCATGAATGGTTATTTTATGAAAATTTTGTTTTGGATTCTCTAAAGGCTAGTTATATCAAGGCTATGATGTCATAATAGTAAGTCTAAGTAGTGGTTAGAAGTTTTATGTTATATGTCATTAGTAGTGAATGGAAAGGTTGAAACCTAGATTATTATTCTAGTAAGAGTTATTGTAACATGTAGGTATAAAGGATTAGATATCTAGCGCTTGAGAGAGTGTTGAATTCTAAGTGTTAGCCTTAGAGGAATTAGGGGATTTAAGAAGTCAGTTCATAGAGGAGTCCTAGAAAGATACAAAGAGTGAATGGTTGTAGATCTTATAGAGAGAGTTTGGCATTAGGGTGTATAATGAGTGTTTGACCCTGTAAAGTGGGTTAGTTGTAGACCTGTTTATAGAAGAACCCCCAAATAAAGAATTTTTGGCATTTTTCCTAAGGGCAGATGGTAAGATGAAAAATTAATCTAGTTTTGTGATCCTGATAATGTGTAGTCCTAGCATGGAACTATGATCTTATGATGACCTATCTGTGCCACTTTTGTACTGTCTGTATCGCGGTCACAAATGAAAGTTTCTTCTATGGCCTTATTCATGCACCTCATGAAGTTTTATGTTTATGTTTAGTTTTTAGAATAAGAAGAAATTATTCAGAAAACATAAAAATCCTGCTCTTGATGCATATATCCAGTCAGCTTATAATGTTAGATGTAGAGTTTCTAATATGATTCATAATCCAGTAGTTTGTTTTGTCGAGCTATTTAGTCTATTTCATGACTTTAGTTATAGTCCATAGATTGAGTGTCTAGAGTGTAGTAATGATGTATCCTTTCCATAAGTAAAGTTCAATTCATACTTTATGTTTAAGTTCAAGAGATAGACCTTGATCCGTAACTCTTATAGTTTATGCTTATATCCTATTTCCTACCAGTGATCACATTCATGAGTTGTTAGAAGTAGTGGAAGAATCCTAGCTGATGCTAAAATGAAAGACAGTATATGACAAGTCTGTTATAGTTTTCCTGGGCATTTAAAACCTAAGATGTTAAGTGTTCTTGTAATTAAAGTGTAGAGCTATTGATTTTAATATGAGTAAGAAAATATGTAGATAGTTTAGTTTTATCTCCTAGGAAGCCATGAAGTGAGTACCGTAGTATGCCTGATTATGGTATGGGTGAATGTGTGAATTATCATAATATGTAGTTAATGACTTATTGATCCAGAGCTTAAGGTTGGTTGTTCCAGGGATAAGGGAGAGAATATTGTCCTGGTGGATAGAGAACATATAATCTTGTGCCTTAGACTAGTATGATCCTATTAGTGTAGTACTTTGTACCTTCAAATTAGGCTTGAATTTGGTAAGAACATATGGTCAGTCTCAGTAGTTGTAACTATTAGTACCCTCATGATGATCATTAGTTCTGATAGATGAGCAGAGTATGCCAGAAAAAGAAGTTTAATTGAAGTGTGCTTGCTAAGTGAGAGAGTGGCAGTTATAGTGCTAAGTCAAAAGTAGTAGATGAGTAGAGTATGTCAAAAGAAGTAGTGTAATTGAAGTGTGCTTGCTAAGTCAGAGAGTGCCCGTTGTAGTGCTAAGGTTAGAGAAACCGTATCTTTCATTTATACCATTCGTATAGATATTTCATGTTAGATAACTTCATATTTGAATGAGTATTATATCCAAGCCCATGCTTTCCCAACTCTACGAGCCTAGATCAAATAGAGGAGATGTTCAGACAGTGTTAGAAGCTCTTACCTTAAAGATCCCTCTGAGTTCGTACCTTTTGTATATATATGTAGAGGATTTTTTCCTCTTAGTTCATGATCTATTAATGAGATCCTTCATAGATATATAAAGTTTCCATGATGCTACAGTTTAGTGGTAAGTGTGGCTCAGAGAATTTCCAAGATGATATGTTCAAACTCAGTTCATTCCAAGAAATTGTTCTCAATTTCATATCTGTTTAATTTAGTTTGAGGTAATATCTTCTGTATTCAGTTGTTATTGAGAGTTTATAATGTATATAGCATGTATCTTGTAGGATTTCATGATTCCATTTAGTGTATTCATGAATGCTTATGAGTGTTGATGTCAGTTGAGGTAGTAGTTGCATGAGTCCCTATTTTAGCATTTATGTTCTACTGAACGAGTTTTGATGTTAATATCAGTTGTAGTAGTCTGCAGTTCTGTTATTTGAGTTAAGTGTAATCAAAATTGGTAGATTGTTTATGGTCTTCATGTCAACTTATAGTTTCTTTACAAAGGTTAAATCTTCATTCAAGAACGAATGATCCCAATGGGGAGATAATGTAACACACTGAAATTTGATCAATAATTTGAACCATTCTATGTTTGTTCTTAAGTATGAGTTCTATGAATTCTCACTTGATTCTAGTTTATAAAATCCATGATAAAGTGTGGAATTTGTGTTTTATATGACTCGAGGTCATGATAAGTATAACACCTTAAAGGTTATCTAGAGTTCAAATAATTACTTGCATGTGACTTAACTTGCACTTGAACTTTAATGTGAGCAAAAAAGGTTGTTTCCTTCCTAAATATGTATGGTGGTTGGGTTTCATATTTTTTATTTCCTCGGAATCTAGTTTTCAATGTAACATACTGCCGTTAAACTGAGTCTGGAGTAGGAAATTATGAGCCTTTCATTAGGATGTTGTAGTATCTCAAGAATTCCTTGCGATTCTAGTATATATAGGTGTTTTCTAGGGATGAAATGATGTTTTTTATGTTCATGGAGTCTTAGTGATGGTTAGGCATAAAACCCAAATGTTAATATGTTTAAAAACCTCCAAACATGTCATGATACAAAGCACGACATGATTGCAAATATGACATGCAAAGAAATTATACGTTGAGAACTTTAGCCGAAAACTAACGATGGTAGTAACGGTTGGAAGGCTAGCACAATTCCAATGGTGACACACTTTTTGACATGGTTAAACCTACTTTTAAAGCAATCTATCCATTTTTTCAAGCTAGTTCTGACATTTCTCACCTCTTAAAGAACTAATATCATCTCGTTTTATACTCTAAATTACATGGTATTTCAGCCCCAAAATAGTATCCCAATTTATTCTTTGATTAATCAAATTCAAGAAAGGGTTTGTTCTCTAATTTCTTTGAATAAGTTAGGTTAGGGTTCTCCGTAGAAGTTCATCTTGTAGCAGTAAGTTCATCAATGTTTCTCCATCAAAGTGCTTCAATTCAGGCATGTGGAATTTAAACAAGTACTGCTTTCATCCTCGTTCTAAAAAATCCTTTTTCTAAATAAGGTTTTGAAGATTTAGAAGCATGTTATGGTTTTTATTTAATTCAATGAACTATTATTCCCTAAGTTGATGTACTACTAAATTTTTTCGGTTATTTTAATGAAGTTTTCATGATGAGTATTTAATTATAAAAGTCTTCACTAGATATCATGTTTTTCTAAATTTAACTAGCAGAAAGAAAGAAGCTTTGAAGTATTAATTGAACATTATTTTCGAGGATTACTCTCAAATCTTGAATTGAGAATTGAAGTGACATAAGTACTTGACTTCTTTCTTGAGTAACTATAAAAAGTGTCTAAACTGACTATTTTTGGCTAATTCAACTTTATTAAGGAGAATCTTTGAAAGGATGAATTCCGTAATGGTTTGAAGTTTATTCTTGACAATGGAGAATTAAACTCTCATAATTATTGACTTATGAGTTAACATGATTGTGAAAGTGAAATGAAAGCATAAACGGAGGCTTGGAGCATGAATTTAATAATGTTTTTCAAAGTTTATTATAAAACTTGAGATGTTTATTGAAAGTGTCAACATTGATGATTCTTACATGGTTTTAAACCCATTTATTAATCATGTTAAAATTTAACATTTTGGCTAATTAAGCTCGATTTAAGAGAAGGGTTGATGTTATGCTTGAATAGATAAGCTAAACAATAGTCTATAATAACGTACTTTTGTTCAATTAATGAAGAGTCATAATTGACTAAGTTAACCCGATTAGTTGTAAATTATGAATGTGATAACTTGATTAGTGGTTTATGGGAAGGGGAATTTCACTATTCATGGGACAGTTAAAAGTGAACAGTTGGAAGTGCATAGAAAATAAATAATATTTTTTTGGGAGGATTATTAGCATCGAGGGTTTGCTAAAAGATCCCAATACCCAAACCTGCGTAGTCTAACATAGGGATGATATTTATATCAGTTTTGGCCCCGTAAGTGTGTTTGTGATAGAGTATGATCCACTAGGTATCATGACCCAAAAATTGTGTTGTGATGGCGTCCACATCTCACCTACAGACAAGCCTAATCCTGGCCCAAAGCAAGTAGAGGTGCGCTATTAGCAAGAACCTGAAGAAATAAAAAGGAGGAGATGAAGAGGAGAAGTATGAATTAGACTCAGAATACACATAACAAAATATAACTCCCCAAAATCTAATGTCATGGATGTAGAGCATCTATATACAAAAAGTACAACAAAATAGTTATCTAAGACCCAACTAGGATAACTCTGATACTTGAATCAAAACCGATCAGAAAGGACGCCAGCTGCTCACTGAATCTCAATTACACCAGCTAGTGTGCATGATCGCGTCTGTCTGGATAACTCATACTAGGACCTGCATTAGGAAATGATACGGAAGTTTAGCATGAGTACCAAAAACAACAGGTACCAATAGAAATTATAGGCTGAATGGGAAAAGGAAAGTATAAGAAAAGTAAAGAGTGATCTATGAAAAATAGTACAGGGACACATTGTTAGAAATAGAAACCAGATAACTATAACTATAACAATGGTTAATAAGTGTAGTAAAAGATCAGCTGCTAGTATGTGCAGTACTTGCTAACAAGTATAAAGAAGGTATACCACTAGGGTATAACACCCAAGACCTGGGCCATAAGCAACTCAAGACAAATTTGACACATACCTGGAGCTCCAACATGACCAGACCAATAAGAAAGTGTAAAACCATCAAGTAGTTACACAAACAACAAATACACTAAGTGAATAAAATATACTAATCAAGAACAGAAGGAACAACCAAAGTCTAGTAGAAGAAAAAACCGGTTGGCATCCATGTTACTAGCAGGTACACTAAAACAACTAAATAACCAAAGAGTACTCCCCCTTAAGCCATCAAGAGTACAAACAAATGCAAAAGGATGCAGTGCATGGGAGTGCTGATAAATAAGTAGTTTTTCTACGCACCCTCCCGGGTACAAGACTCTACCAGAAAAGGACCACGGAAGATGCCCCATATACTTACCCATAAAACCCAATATACCATTCCCCCATTCAATGCAACATAACCTAGGCATGGCCCATGCAACATACCTTAGGAATATCCCTCGTCTATGGAGAGATCTGATTCCACGTACAAATATCCTCATGAAAATTCATCCAATACCATAGTCATCAGGGCCAAAAGGCTAAAATTAAGGCTCAACCCATGTATACCAATATGCATCGAAGGTGTTACTCCTCCCACAACCACACTATAGTTAAAAAGTTGGCGTGAGACATGCGAGTAGGGAAAAATAGCCCCAGTGTAAGTAGTTAAGCTGCAATCCAGCTAAATGGGCCATAGGCCGGAAGAATAAGTATATCGAGCATTAACTAGCCATCCTAACCCAGAGTAGGTACCATACATATACTACACTAATACCAAGTCTGATGAAAGTAGAGTGTAGTCTACCTGGATTCCAGCAGTGTCCTCGGGAAGCATTCCTAAATATCTAAAAAATCATTTACGAAGCTCAAAATCATGTGAGGATAGAAAAAACATAAACCACCTGTCAATACTAGTAAAAAAAGACCCATATCACTGGGTCACAATATGAACTAAAATTGGGTCTGCAAACTCGAATATATCGGGAAAAGGAAATATTTATAGCAACATGGAGAGCACAACACATACATCATATGTTCTAAGATAGTGCTCAATCTAATGGTAGAAATGGAATATATAAGCCCAAAAAGTTTATATAATATGAAAAAAAGAATTACCTGATAGAAATGATCATAGAACCATCGTAATAATTTTCTAAGGACTAGAACTTGATTAAACACTCTTAAACACAGTAATCGATACTGAAGAATCAAGAAACATAAACTTTTGATTAAAATGATGAAAAAAATTGGAAAAAGTGACTTTTATAAGAACCAATAACTAGAAGATAAAGTTATTATTTTGGTCGATTTACTAGCCACCGATTTATCGGTCCCCGTAGATGAATCCATGATAAATTTTGGAATATTTTCAAAACACATACAGAATGGAAATGGAGTCCAATTCAAACACTTCATATATGAAATCCTTATGTAATCGATATTCCTAACTCAATGGATTGGACAAAAATGACATGAGGGATCATATTAATTGAGTAACTCCAAAAAAAGCTATAATTATAGAGGTAGTACACTATAACAACTACCAGGACTCCAATCTATCGACCCCATTAAGTCATTAGTGAATTGGGGCTGTTACGAGGAATGGTCTAAGTATAAGAAAGTCGTAAAAGCATGAACCGATGTCGGGGGTCATTAAAACTTTCCCCCACTACAAGAACTTTTATCTACGAAAGTTAAGCAAAAGAGGGGGTACATGGAGATTCAAACAAATAAGGGTACTTGGCTTGCATATCTATCTTTGTCTCCCAGGTGGCTTCCTCGCCTGGGAGATGAGTCCAATGCACCCCTCCCAACTGGAATATTTCTAGACCTGAGCCGTCTTACATCACTGTCGATAATAGCTTCAAGCTGCTCAATATAATTTAGTCAACTATCCAGCTGAACTAACTTATAGTGAATTACATGGGAGGGATATGGTATATAACAATGAAATATAGACACATAAAACTCCAGATGATGATGAGTAACTCTGGAGGTAAGGGTAACCTCTAGGAAACTTTGCGGATCCACTTTATGATCTCATATGGCCTAATAAACTGGGGATAAACTTGACCTTCCAACAATATCTCAAAACTCCCTTCATGGGTGAAATCGTAGGAATACCATGTCCCTGATACCGAACTCCAGAGATCAAAGTCTACAGTCGGCATAACTCTTTTGACAACTCTATGCTATCTTTAGCCTATCCTGGATAACTGCAACTCTTTCTATGGAATCTCAAATCAAGTCATACGTCTAAGAAAGAATCTCAACACTATTGCACCAACCGATTGGTGATTTGCAATACCTACCGTACCAAGCCTCAAATGGTGCCATTTAGATGCTTGAATAGTAGATATTATTATAGGATAAGTCTACCAAAGTCAAGTATTGATCCCATCTACCCATGATATTAAAAACATAAGCCCAAAGCATATCTTGGATTACCTGAATAGTCTGCTTAGACTATCTAGATGTCTATGAGTGAAAGAATGTACTCAGAGCTACCTTGGTAGCCATCGTATGCTGAAATTTTCTCTTAACCACAAAGTGAACTATGTACCCCCATCAATATAATAGAAACTGGAACCCTATATAGGAGAAGAACCTCCCTAACATACGAGGATGCAATCCTCTCAGCACCCAAGAAGAGGAAGTCATTAAAAAGTGAGTGTATTTTGTCAATTAATCCATGATGATCCATATACAATCATGACCCCTGGAAGTACAAGGGAGTATAGAAAATATTCCTTGGTAATCCTCTCCAATTTTCACTCAGGGATAAGGAGTCAATACAATACACCCCTGGGTCTACGATTCTCAAATTCACATGTTGATAGTTCAACCATCGAGAAACAAACTGAGTAACGTCTAATCTAAAAAAAGCCACCAATAATATTATCTTAAACCTATACACTTCTTCGCGATTTCCAGATGTATGGAGCACCTAGTAAAGTGGGCCTCATAAAGAATAATCTCAATAAAATAATCCACTCGAGGAACGTAAATACGACTGCCCATCCCTAATACACTATCAGAGTATCCCTGTACACCACTATAATCACTCCTCATAACCAACTCTTGAATACGAACTAAGGATCTATC
>JBDJHY010146009.1:926-13028 GCA_039654485.1 Withania somnifera | reverse complement strand
ATTGAGACCCACTTCCCCACTATGCTCATTACATGCATTCGGCTACCCACGAACATAAAAAAGGAAAATCCAGCCCTCCATAAATATGGAGAAAGCACTGTAGCAGTGCTATTCATAGAAATTCAACTGTATAACAGCTATTGCAAATATCCAACATTAGGCTCAAAATAATAATGGAAATGGATTTTGACAAACTGAACATGCAGACTATATGGGAACTACACTCCATACTCAATAAAATTGTTGAAACAGCCAATGGAAGTCATTTAATAAAAAAGATACCCTTTCCTACACTTAACCAAAATGGTCCAAAAGTCAAAAATCCACACGACCCTCTAAATTGAGTCTGAATACCTTGGGAAGTGTTCCAATAACAGTCCAAACTAGATATTACAAAGAAGATGGAAAATTTATAATTTTGATACGATTCTCTTATCACCAAAAGTTATCCTAATCTCCAGAATGAACTCTGGTTGAGCTAAATTTCCTGAAAAATCTCAAACTCAAAACAAAAGCCCGGTACTTAAACTAAAGGTCCAACTAGACCAAAGTTGGAATTCCAAGGTAGACATAACTATCGAAATCTAATTCCGAGCTTGTTTTCTATGAATTTACTCTAAAGTTCCACTATTCTAAGGTTAAGCCTTCAAAATAGGGAAATAATATAGCATGCGACAGAATTTCCAGATAACTGAACAACCAGTCCTAGAATGTCACTAATGACTTGGGTCAGCTACAGGGAATATATAAATGCTAGATTCACGCAAAGACACTGGATTCACGCAAAGACATGGTAATGGACCGAAAGGGTCATTACATTGTCAAAGAGTTTGACGGCCCGTCATACGATCTGTGAAACCTGTTCCTACCACTTTTCTGCAAATTTTTCTTCGACCACTTACTTTGTAAAAATTAAACACCACATGAAACTATAAATAAAATAAACATTTACTTGTTTTTACATATACAATTTTGGATTTCCTCACAAGTTGCGGCTGATTTAATATCACAGCACGACATTGCTTATCTGAACTACTAAGACTTTATGAACCAATTTCCTTCATTACCTTCTAATTCAATGGACCCATGTGAAAATTCTTGTACATCTCTGAATGGTCTAGCCCACATGGACTTTAATTTACTAGGAAACAAAGTCTAAAATTAAATAACAATACCATGTTGCCTGAGATGAGCTCTCTCTTCTCTATCTTTCGGACATGGAATAGATTCATCATTTCCTTGTACAATGCTACACTTTCATAAGCTTCTAGACGAAACTCATCCATCTCATATGATCAAGCCTCAAGTTAAAGGCTATTTTTCAATACAAATTAAGCTTTATCAAAGCCCACAAGGCCTTATGTGCAAGTTCAACCAGCAAGTGACATGCTTTACCATACATAAGCTGATATAGATACATACCTATTAGGTTTTTGTGTGCATTTTGGTATGCCCATAAAGCATCATTAAGCTTTCTTGACCAATCAGTTTTGCTTGTGTTCACAATCTTAGAAAGGATGTTCTTGATCTCTTGGTTAGATACCTCTACTTGCCTTCTTGTCTGAGGATGATAAGTGTTTCCACCTTATGCTCATGCCATATTTAGAAAGCAAAACACTATACAGCCGATTGCAAAAGTACGACCCACCATCACTTATTATTGTTCTAGGGGTACCAAACAGGTAAAGATGTTCTTCTTCAGAAAAGTTGTGACACTCTTACCTTCATTGATTAGAAGAACAACTACCTCCATCCACTTTGACACATAATCAATAGCTACCAGAATATACTTTTTCCCAATAAGAACTCATGAATGTCCCCATAAAGTCAATGCCCCACACATCAAAAAGTTCTACCTCAAAAATGGTATTTAAAGGAATCACTTGTCTCTTTGATACAATATTGAATCTCTGGCATCTATCATAGGATCTTGCAAACTCATGAGCATCTTGGTAGATAGTGGGACAATATAACCCACATTGTAAAATCTCTTGTATTATGCGTATACTACCATTATGTCCTCCCATATAGTATAAATGGAAAGCCTCAAGTATGTTCATCATATCAACTTCCGAAATACACTCCTAATTATATTATCAGCACAGATACAAAACAATCATAGCTCATCCCAATAGTATCTCTTTACGTCATGTAAGAACTTTCTCCTTTGATGGTAACTCAAATCATTGGGCATCATATCACTTTCCAAAAAGTTGGCAAAATTAGCAAACCATGGTATAACATTATGTGAAGCAGCCAACAACTACTCATCTAGGAATATGTCATCAATGTCCAACTCCTCTACCACTTTTTTTCTCTTCCTCCAATCTAGAAAGATGATCATCCATTTAGTTATCAGATCCCTTACGATTAATTACTTTAAAATTTAATTCTTGCAAAAAGGGAATCTATCTAATCAATATGGGTTAAGAATCCTTCTTTGACATAAGTTATATCAGTGTAGAATGATCACTGTGAACTATGACATTGGTGCCAACAAATAAGATCTAAATTTCTCAAAAGCAAACATCATAGCAAAAAACTTTTATTCAATGATTGTGTAATTTGTATGCTAGATTAAGAGTGTTGATAGTATAGTATATAGGATGGAAAATCTTTTCATGCCTTTGGCCTAAGACTGCCCCCAAGGCAAACCATCAGCATCATAATAACCACAAAAGGTTGACTCCAGCTCGAAGCAACTATGATGGGTGCCAAAGTTAGTTTCTCCTTCAGACATCTGAAGGCTTTTAGGTATGTGTCATCAAAATTGAATTTTACCTCCTTATCAAGTAATTTGCACAAGTTGTGTAATTTTTGATAAATCCTCGATGAATTATCTGTAAAATCCTCCATGACCTAAAACACTCTAAATGCCTTTCACAGAGATCAGTGAAGGAAACTTTGAGATGACCTTGATCTTCACTCTATATACCTCTATACCTTTTGATGAAATTTTGTGCCCAAGAACAATGCCTTCTGTTACGATTAAGTGACACTTTTCCCAATTCAGCACCAGGTTGGTCTCCTCGCACCTCTATAGAATTTAAGCCCATAGATCTAAGATAGACTCAAATGAATTTCCCATAATAGAAAAATCATCCATAAAAACTTCAATAATGTCCTCGACAATATCACTAAAGATTGGCATCATATACCTCTGGAATGTAGCTGGAGCATTACACAAACTTAATGGCATACTCCGTAATGCAAAAGTACCATAAGGAAATGTAAAAGTGATCTTTTATGGGTCATCCAGTCCTATTGAGATATTATTATAGCCCTATTAACCATTGAGAAAGCAATAGCATCTTGTGCCTGCAAGTCTATCAAGCATCTGGTCTTAAAAGGAAAGGAAAATGGTCTTTCTGTATACCTACGTTCAACTTCCTATAAACCATACGTATCCTCCATTCTATGATTTGTCTTATTAAAATCAACTTATTTTTGTCATTTGGAACCATAGTGATGGCACACATTGAACCTGACTCACCCACTTACTATCATTGGTTGGGTAGATAATGCCTGCATCAAGCC
The DNA here is from genome assembly GCA_039654485.1 of Withania somnifera. NCBI lineage: Eukaryota > Viridiplantae > Streptophyta > Magnoliopsida > Solanales > Solanaceae > Withania > Withania somnifera. The sequence goes on along the minus strand of JBDJHY010146009.1, from coordinate 9,491 downwards.
ACTTTATAATCTCCTTCTTTATTACCTCTTGCATAAGTGGGTTAAGCATGCGCAAATGCTCGATGCTAGGAATACAATCCAGCTCAAGTTGTATCTTATGAGTGAAAATACCAGGAGAAATGCTGATAATATCTGCTAAGTCCATCCAATAGCCCACTTGAATCTCCTCAACCTAGATAACAAAGGCTTAACTTGAGGCTCTAATAAGTCAGCAGCAGTAATGACTAGAAAAGTAGTTTTGGCACCAAGAAATCATACTTCAAATATGGATGTAGAGATTTAAGCTGCAGGACTTGTGGCTCCTTAATAGATTGTTTGGCAAGTAGAGTTGTTCGGTTCTTCATATCAAGATCCATCTTCTTCGATGGGTATGGATAAAACTCATTCCATACAATGCTTGCTCAACCTCTTTGAACTCATTAGTCCCATTATCTCTAAAATTCATGATGGTTATAGCCAAAGTCTCTACAATATACCACTTTTCGCCAGGTATCTCATCATCTATAAATAAATTGTCAACAACATACATAACACTCATAACTTTTGGTTGCTTCATGGATTTGCAAACGTTAAAACTCAATTCTTCATTATTAAGTCTGAATTTCTTCTCTCCTCTCTCCATATCAACAAGTGCTCTTCCAATGGCCATAAAAGGTCACCCCGAAATAATAGGAACTTCAAAATCAACCTTATAATCCAAGATAACAAATTTAGATAAGAATATAAAGTTAGTCACTTTTGCCAACACATTATACAATATTCCAATTCGCTTCTTCACAGTGCGACCCACTAACAAAATACTCAAATCCGTGGGTTTGGTGGCTCTAAGACAACTATCTAAAAATTGCAAACGACATTATATTAATGCTTTCTCAAAAATTACACAATGCTTTATTAAAATTCAACACTCCAATTGTTCAAAGAATGGTGAACGCTCTAGGATCTTCCTTTTTCTACATTAGAGAATTAAAGGCAATTGCACTACAGTGGTGCAAGTTATCAACAAACTCAAAACTGATGGTTCTCTTTTTAATCACCAAATCCTTCATGAATTTAGCATACCCAGGAATCTGTTACAGGTCCTCCACCAATAAAATATTTATAGATACCTCTTTTAGCATACTCTGAATTTTTCATCTTATTCTTTCTTTTATAGGCATTGTATCGAACTTAAATTTTGACAGTTCTGTTAGCTCCAAAATGATAAACAAAGTCAAGATTGACCATAAGTTTTTGTTTGCAACTTATGCCAATTTGTGGATTCTAGTTAAGTTTAAAGTGGAGCATGGGCGGTATTTTGATGTTCAGAGTGTTGAATTGGAATTCAGATGCTTTTGTCAGCTCTAGAATGGTGATTTTAGGCTAGTGAATGTATTGGTTCATTTACCGGACTTGTCATTGCATTTTCAAGGTGTTGGTGTAAAATTCTTGAATTTTAGCCTATGGGTTGATCGGGTCAACATTTATCCGAAACAACCTCGAATTTTTATTTATTCATTTATGCTTAGTTTTTTTGCATAAATTGGACTCCAAATGCATTTTGAGTGGTGATTCAAAATATTTTCTTTTCTTGATTCTGCCGTCATACCTGCAGCTGGTGCAGGAATCACCTGTTCTTCGCGATCGTGGCCATAGCCCATGCGATGTCGATTCAATAGACAGTTACTCTATGTGATCTCAAAGAGGTCTCACACAATCGTGATACTAGTTCTCCAGTACTCTACGCGATAGCATAGTAAGTCTTCGCGATCGCGATAAGTAAATTCACTGGCAGTTTATAAAATCCCTTGCACGACCCCTACATTTTAAGTTAGAAAAAACCTTGCAATTTCATCAGATTCAGAGAGAAAAAACACTCCTAAATATCATTCCAATGCTTAGAAAAATCCTCTCATTGTTGTTCCTCGGTTCCTACGCATTTTGGATAAGTCCTTCTCTGTTTAATTTCTTAAATTTCTTGATTTCCTCCATGATAACCCCAATTTATGAAGTTGATTAAATGAAACCATTATTTGTATGTTATTGCATAATTCTTCATTCCCAAGGTATATTTACATCTAGTATCATTAATATATCAAAATTCCAATGTTTAATCCATAAAAATTGCACCTTTGTGTCCGTTATAATCAAATTTTTCTGGGTTGTTTTGAAGCCCTTCCCGCACTCGAACTGTGCTTAATTTTCAAGTATCAATTCCTATTAACATTGGAACCCCATGGAGATGTTTATTTTTAGTTTCGGTGAACGGGCCCCATAAGCCTGCTTTAGGCCCGCTTTTAGGCAAATTCTGAAATTTACTATAAATTATACTGTTAGACTCGTATTAACATATAGAATACTTTGGTGAAAGTTTTAGATTAGTAATAGCATTTAACGTTAGTCGGAGTAAGATTTATAAATTTGTAACGTTTTATCATCGGACGATAGGTAGCCTCTGTGGGGCTATCTCTGGGCTTATAGCTTTAATAATTATACTAAATAGCATCCCTAGGCTAGGTAACTAGGTTGATATTGTGATCCTTTACTGTTCTTTCGTCCATTCCATGTTGATATTGATATTTTTGCATGTGATTGATACGGTGCCTGTGGCTTAGAAGCTGGCTAGGTATCTATGCAGAGCATAGGAAATTGCTATTACATGATCATATATTGATATATATACTTTTTGAAATGTTGTGAATTTATAACACTAGAGCTTGGGCCTATGACTCCAATAAGCATGTATTGGGGGTGGGCTAATATCACTACTTGATTATTGAGCCGCAAAAGCTAGAGACTAAGTTGAGTAATAATGATGAATAACGATATAAATTCATAAATTGGAACATTTAATAATAATATAAGTAAATGTCTTTTTAACTATTTAAGAATCGGTGTTGTATTGAGCTCTTGGAAACACTATTTTTAGTTATTTTAGTTCAGGCTTTACATCTTGGCACCGAGAAATAACATTTGATTAATTAATGTTGGGACTTGAGACCTACTCCCTTCAGCAGTGCGTATAGCCACTGGACATTATTTCATCATCGTACGGTAGTGAGTACAACTTTTAGAAACTTATGGCACTACTGGTTATGGAAAATTAATTATACCCGATCTAATAAGGATGTTGGTGATACATTATATATATTGAGGCATTGTACGCCCTGACTTGCCGATGATGTCTTGATGAGACTATTGATATTCTTCACAAGATACCAGACTATTAAGACCTTTAAGGTTCTGAGCTTTGGATGTGAGGTTATGGTTAAGTTAGAGATTGTACGTGGTGGCATACCTCCATTGACCTTGCCTCCGGGCTGCGGATGACACGGAGAGGGGGTATATGGCGGAAAGGGAGATTTACTGAGAATATCTAGGTTAGCCTTCCATGGGTTCTACCTACTAGGCCTTTGGTTACCAGAGGAGAAGCATCGCAAGACTGGTTATTTCATGTGATTGTATTTATTTTCTGTACTTGTTTTTTTCAGTGTACACTTAGGTCGTCATGGGGGTCCTATGGGTGAGTATGTTTCTGTGTACGCTGCACTTCTTTATGGGGGATTTGTCATAATTTATTTGATTTACCTTATTATTCCTAGTGCTGCTTATTTGTTATTGTTGGTTAATTGCTACGTCATGCTATGTGGGATTTTGTGCCTTACACTTTTATTCAGTCATTTACTCATTTAATTGAGGTTACCGGTATACCATCTATGTTCTCCTCCTATCTTCTGTTGACTCCTAATTTAGTTTAGTAATATTCACATATACTGTTGCGAGGATTCCAGTTACGTTTTCCTTCATTACCTGAGATCTAGTTATGTGAAAAGCTAGCGATATATTTCTACTTGTACTTGATTCTTATTTGAGTAGCTAGCTTTCCCTATTATGTTATATCCTTCTATAAACCCTTTTTTGTATTCTGTTATTTACTTCTTTTATTATCGCTATGTTCCTAGTAGGCCCTCGAAGCCTACTAGGTACAGCTTTCTTTGGTAGCTTGTAGTCATACTACACTTGCAAATGTACAGATTCGAGTATAGGTTTCTGACTGTGATTACAACCAACTTTTCGTGTATATTTCATTCTACTTTTGAGATTTAGGGATCTTGACATTCGGCTTTTACCTGCTTCGCTTTTGCTTAGCATTCTGTTTGATCTCCATGTATTTTGGAGACACAGTTGTATTAGACATTTTGGATTTCTTGCTTTTATACGTAGTGGTTTTTTCGACACTGATATTGGGTTTTGGGCAACTTATTTGACTCTATTTCTTCCGCTTATTTCATCATTCATTATCTATTTAAATTATTCATTTCCGTATTTGATATAGTAGTCCTCCACCTAGTGGTATAGTAGGTGCCATCATGATCTGCAAAATTGAGTGGTGACTTGTTGGTATCAGAGCTTAGGTTTGTCGGTGTCAGTATACAGAACCACTGTTAGAGTCCTGTAGACCTGTGTGGAGACGTTCATTGGTTATCTTTGGGAGTCTATAGTGACATTTTAGGAAAATAACTCCCTCTTTTAAAATAATATATCGTGCATACAACTTAGATGGTCTCTTGAAATTCTCACTCGTTTTCATCACTCTTTTGTAGATTCCTCGTACACATTATTTTGCATCCAGAAAATAGATAGAGCACTAGTAGAAGTGCCTATTCTTGCTACTACTTCTAAGGTCCCACTAGTGCCTATAGCACCTGTTGCAGCACCAGCTGCAGCGCCATCTCTTGACATCCATAGCATCTTGTGCCAACTACTTAGTGCTTATAGTTGTCCTCCTATAGAGGGAACACAGCCAGCAATCCCAGTATCTCATCCTACAGCTACAGTCCTTACAGTGCAGCTAGTGCGATTAGTTATTCCAACAGTGACTTCTATATCTATTCAGGTCATACCAGTATCAACCGTTGCTCCTATTGTTGAGCAATAATCAGTTATGATAGACATGGAGTAGAAGTACCTTACCAGATTCCTGAGGTTGTATCCCCCCAGACTCACTAGAGTACCAGGGGAGGATACCCATGAGTTCATAGTTGAGTGAGAACAAAGATTGACCAATATGGGTGTAATGCAGACCAATGGTGTAGCCTTTACCAACTATCAGTTGCATGGTGTGGCTAAGGAGTGGTGGAGAGCATTTGTGGTTTGTAGACCTAAAGGTTTATCCCAACCGACTTGAGATGAATTTTATGAAATGTTCACGAAGAAATTGTACCTAGGGTCGAGAGGGAGAACCTGAGAGAGGATTTCATAAGGATTGAATAGGGTTATATGTCTTACAAACGATATTCAAAAGGAATGGGAACATTGGTTACCATGGGTCCTTTGCTGAGTATGATGCTAGATTTCATCATCTTTCAGTCTATAGGGTTGATTTTATGCCTACAAAGAGGAGAGTCCGTCGATTCGCTTATGGGTTGAGAGATAGGCTCCGTGAGGCGGTAGCATTGTTGGTTTCTGATTGTCGTCCTTTTTAGGTAGTTGTTGGTCATGAAAACCCAGTACCATGAGTCGCATTAGGGAGGTTATAGTGAATCTAGGGGCTCGGTCAGTTTTATCAGTTATAGGGCCATTCTAGCAGGCCTGTACAAGCGTCATTATAAGGTTTATCTCTATCTCCTGCACAACATTCATGGGGAGCCATTTCATCATGTCAAGAAAGTCAGATGGATTCTGGTAGAGGATCCCGGTATGGTCTTATAGGCTATTATGTTAGGGCTAGTCCGCAGAAGGGCATTATTCAGCCCGCTCCTCAGTCTACACAACCATTAAGATCAGTGCCTCCGCAGGCTAGAGGTGGGGCACAGGGAGGTAATAGAGGTGGTGGCCAATGTGGTAGGGGTTGTGGTCATGGTTTGTGGTCTTCATAGAGGTTTCTACCAGTTATATGTTGTTCCTGCATGACCTATGGTTGTGGCCTCGAATGCTTTGATTACAGGCTTGATTTCTATGTATTTTATACCTGAGTCTACATTATTTGACCATGGGTCTACTTTTTCATATGTGTTATCTTATTTCGTACCCAGTTTGGGTTTACCTAGTCATGTATATCTATATCTATGCATGTTGCTACCCCGGTAGGGATTCTTTAGTAGTGGATCGGGTGATCTGATCCAGTTTTATTTCTATTGGCAGATTAGACACATGGGTTAACTTAATATTGCTAGATATGGTGGACTTTGCTATTATTTTTGGTATGGATTGGTTGTCTCCTCATTGTGTGGTTTTAGAGTGTTACGCCAAGACCTTCACCTTAGCAGTACCAGGTTTATCTCTGATTGTATGGTAGTGTTCTAATAGTCGAGCACCAATAAGCTTTATTTCTTGCCTTCACGCTAGGATGTTAGTAGGGAGAGGGTGTTTGGCATACTTAGTATATGTTTGTGATATTCAGGCTGACTCTCCTACTTCTAAGTCTATTCCCATTGTTTGTAAGTTCCTTGATGTATTCCCGACGGACCTACCAAGTCTACCACCAGAGTGGGATATTAATTTTGCTATTGACTCAGAGCCGGGTACAAAGCCCATTTATATTGCTCCATATCGTATGGCTCCTATTGAGTTAAGGGAGCTAAAGGTTCAGCTTTAGGATTTTCTAGATAAAGGTTTTATCCATTCCAGTGTGTCTCCTTGGGGTGTACCGGTTCTATTTGTGAAGAAAAATTATGGTACAAATAAGAATGTGTATTGACTATCGATTGCTAAATAAAGTTACTATAAAAAATAGATATCATATGTCGTGAATTGATGACTTGTTTGATCAGCTTCAGGGAGAAGTAGTCTATTTCACCGAGCCTATCTCTGAGACAGTGCCCAGATATTTACGCCTTTCGTGCGGGTCGGACCTTACCCAACAAGGAATTTCAATCTCTAAAATTGATTTGTTGTCAGGTTACTATTAGTTGCAGATTCTGACAGATGGCATTCCTAAAACAACATTCAAGACCCGCTATGGTTATTATGAGCTTTTGGTTATGTCCTTTGGCCTGACTATTACTCCAGAAGCTTTTATGGACTTGATGCATAGGGTTCTTAATCCCTACATAGACTCGTTCGTGATCATGCTTATTGATGATATCTTGGTTTATTCACGAACTAAGTCTGATCATAAGCAGCATTTGAGGTTGATTTGCAAACACTAAGAGAATATAGGCTTTATACCAAATTCTCAAAGTGTGAGTTTTAGTTGGAGTCCATTGCACTTTTGGGATATTTAGTATCCAAGGCTGGAATTAAAGTTGATCCAGCAAGGATTCAGACAGTACACAATTGGCCGAGATCGACTTTTATTTCTAAGATTGCAGCTTCGTGGGTTTGGATGGATACTATCGATGTTTTGTCGAGGGGCTTTCATCGATTGCAGCACCTTTGACCAAGTTGACCAGGAAAACTATTGCCTTTCAATGGTCTAAAGAATTTGTAATGACTTTTTCGAAGCTCAAGGACTTACTAACTTCAACGCTAGTTGTAACCTTGCCAGTGCAGGCTCAGGGATTCTCCATGTATTGTGATACTTTTTGTGTTGGTTTGGGTTGTGTTCTGATGCAGCAGATTGGAGTTATTACATATGCTTCGAGGAAGATGAAGTTTCATGAGTGTAACTACCTCACTCATGACTTATATTTGGCGGTGGTAGTGTATTCGTTTAAAATCTGGAGGCTATTATCTGTAGGGGGTCCATTGTGAGATCTTCACTGACCATTGCAGTCTCCAGTACATCATGAATTAGAGGGAGTTAAATTCCAATGAGCGTAGGTGGATTGAGCTACTAAAAGACTATGATATTTCCATCCTCTATCACCCGAGTAAGGAAAACATTGTGGGAGGTTCCTTGAGCCAAAAAGCGTCCAGTATGGGTAGCTTGGAAACCTTGTTAATTTCTAAGAGGCCATTGGCAGTGGAAATTTAGTCATTGGCTAATCAATGGGCTAGGCTTGATCTTTCAGACCCCAGGTGAGTGTTAGCTTGTGTTGAGGCCAGATCTTTCTTGATAGATCAGATTCGGCAGCGTCAGTTTGAGGATAAGCATTTGTTCATTCTTTATATCTAGATATTAACTGGAGAAGCCAACATGGCGTCTATTGAGTCAGATGGTGTGCTTCAGTTTGATGATCGCATTTGTGTACCTCTAGTTGGTGACTTGGTGCTGTTGATCTTGCGTGAGGATCACAATTTCAAGTACTCTAATCATCCTGCTGCAACTAAGATGTACTGAGATCTACGATAGTTGCATTGGTGGAGTAGAATAAAAGGGATATTGTTGAGTATGTTTCTAAGTATATAAACTACCAGCAGGTTAACTATGATCATCGGCGACCAGGTGGTTTGATGTAGAGACTCCCTATTTTGGCTTTAAAGTAGGAGCGGGTGACTATTGATTTTGTTTTTGGGTAGCCACAAACTAGTAGAGGTTTTGATACGATTTGGGTCATCGTTGACAAACTGACCAAGTCAATGCATTTCATTCCAACTCATTCCTCCTATAATACTAAGTGTCTGGCTCAAATCTATATTCATAAGGTGGTTGGATTGCTTGGTGTTCCTGTATCTATCATTTACGATAAAGGAACCCAGTTC
>JBDJHY010145988.1:0-13028 GCA_039654485.1 Withania somnifera | reverse complement strand
AATGTCAAATTGGCCCCCATACTTTTAGGCCTCTTCAAATTAAGCTCCGATTGTCTTCCAAAGCTTTCCAATCTATCATTAACGTTTGGGTTTGCCTTATTTGGCTCGATCATGCACTTTAAAGCTCCTTTTGGTGCGTTTATCAACTTCACATCTTGTGTCATCGTGGCTAGACTATGAAATATATGTCTAGCATGATTGGTATTTTTCTGGGCATTATCATCTTCTATCCATCCAAGTACAGCAAAGATGTATAGAGATCTGAGGCAGATTTACTAGTGGAGTGGTATAAAGAAGGATATTGATGAGTTCATTTCTAGGTGCTTGAATAGTTAATAAGTTAAGTTTGAGCTGCAAAGATCGTGTTTCTTGATGCAGCTGATTTTTATTCTTTAGTAGAAGTGGGAATATAAAATCACTATGGATTTTATATCGGATTTTCCTCAGACTTCTCATATATAGGATTCGATTTGGGTTATTGTTGATTAGTTGAGTAAGTCTGCATACGTCATTCCGTTTCATATAGCTTATAGTGTGAAGTAGCCTTTTTTTATCTTCAGCAGGTGGTGGAATTCATGGCATACGGGTTTATATTATCTCCAATTGCGGTACTCAGTTCACTTCCTAGTTTTTAAGAGTGGTTCACTATGGTATGAGTATTGTTTATATTAGCACATCATTCTATCCCCTTACAGAACGTTAATTTAAGAGGACTATTTAAGTCCTAGAATACATGTTGAGGGATTGTGTTCTTGATTTTTGTGGTTCTTGGGTTCCTCATTTAGCTTTGGAAGAGTTTTCAAAAAACAACAACTATAATTCTAGTATTTAGATGACTCTATTTAAGTCTTTGTAGAATAGATATTGTTTTTTGCCTATTTGTTGGTGATGGTATTGATTCTATATTTTAGAGTACAGATCTACTAGAGGATGCTTTGGACATAGTACAGTTGATTCATGATATACTTTGGGCTTCCCAGAGTAAGCTAAAGAGTAATCAGACCATTATTAATGTGTCTTGCATTTACGTATAGGTGATCGAGTCTTCTTTGGGGTATTTCCCATGAAGGGCATGTTGAGGTTTGGATGGAGGGGATGTCTTAGACCCGGTATATAGGCCCTTTTGAAATTCTTAATCGGATTGATAGCATTACTTGTAACCAAACCTTACATCCTATGTTTTCAGATTGCATCTGGTATTTCATGTGTCTATATTGATATTGTACACCCCTGATGAGTCACATGTGTTTTGTTATGATTTGGTTCAGGTCGATGAGGGATTATCAGTTGTTGAGAAGTGGCTAATTTTGAGCTTCTGGAAGTTGAAGCCCCATGGATGTGTTCCCTTCTCTTAGAAAGCCCTTTGATTATTCTTATATATTTTTCATGGTTTGGTTTACCCTATATCAGGGTTTGATGCCTTTCTTTCCCTTCTTCTTTGAACTTTATAGGATGAAATTCCTTTTAGTAGTGGATGTTGTAATGACCCTTCTGGTTAGTTCTACATTTTTCTAATTTACTTGTATCTTAGAGATTTTCCGTAGCGGCCCTAAGTTTATCATGATTTATCGGGACTAGTGGTTTGGTTCTCGGGTCGTTCGTTTGGTTGTTATGTCTATTTCCCTATTTTAAGCTTTAACTTTGATATTGTTGACTCCATTCAACATTCATTGAAAACAATCTAGAAATTTAATTCATACAGTTTCATTAGCCTCAGAATTTGACGTTTTGTCTAGATAAATTCTTGATTCGAGACCAAAGACTTCATTGTGAGTTTATCTCAGTTTGTGTGTATTATGAGTTTTCTAGTTCATAATTGAAGTTCGGATGGTCATCTTGTGATGAGAGCCTCAGAATAGAAATTCAACTATGCCATTAGATAATTTTGAGTTTAGGTTAGGTGAAGTGGTCATTCGAAACTTGGGTTAGCCGAACTCATTTTGACAATTCAGTTAGAATCTATGTAATTTAGGCCGAGGGTTGAATTTAGTTAACATTTCATTTAAATCATCTCAAATAAAAATTTCATCTATGCCATTGAGTCTATAATGTCGTTTTTATGCAAAATACACATTTGTTTTATGTTCATCGCATATCGAACACATCTCGAACCATCGTTCGAAGTTACAAAACTATAGGTGAAATTTGTTGTCAACTTGTGCATCAGGTACTTCGAGATCGCCATTCCTAGGTCACTATTATATAATTTCAACTTCCAAGGCCTTTGCAATTATTTTTTGACCATCGCAATCATAACGCCTTTGATCCGTCTTTTGACTGTGTCTCCTTCTTAGCAATTGCAAAGTATACTCCGCAATCATGCCACCAGATATTTTTCCTCTTTGCGATCTCGACCTCTTTCGGTGATCGTGATGCCTTATGTTGGTTACCCTTCGCGAACATGGTGAAAAGTTTCGTGATCACTAATTATTGTTCAGCAGTACTATAAAAACCCCAACCCTGATTTTGTTGCTCATTTTTCTCCTTCTTCTTCATATCAAACCCCATGTTTGAGCTTGCAAGATCTTGGGTCTTCAATATTGAGCTTGTGAAACATCAAGAATCATCACCAATTATATTTTCCTCCATTAAATTGTAAGTTTCCGCTTTAATTTTTCTAAATTTTTTCCATAAATTCCTTAATTTCTCCTGATCTTTTCTTCACTTTATTCTTCGATTAAAGCCTATCTCTTGCTTATTTTAGTTTGAAGCATTAGGTATAAGTTTCCTACAATGTGAAAAACATTTTTATACCCTTTGTTTGAAGTTTTGGTACTCAAGCCCGTAGGCTCGTCTTGACCCATATTTAGACCCAGTCATTTTCATAGCTTTAGGGATATCACTAGACTCATATTAGCATCTAGATTATTATTTTGTTGTTCCGTGATTGCTAGAAGATTGCTACTAAGAACCTAACAAAACTTTTCCAAATATGGGTTAAAAAATTGACAGGAGCAACACCTATTGAGAGACCTTAGGAGATTAACCTTTTATCTATATCTTCCCTCGTTCGGTTGCATATTTTCAGAGATTTGGAGCATTTCGAGCATATTCTACACGTTATTTTTGAGATTGTCTTCGGAGAACGGGTAATCTATGGATTACTATCTTAGACTTGGATTATATGAGAAATAATAGTACTTTTTAACATTCTTTTGTTGGGAATTCTAGGTTCGTACCCTTGACATATTTGTTTTATTAGTTCGGTTCTTGATTATGTATTGGTGTTGTACTTTGATTATGGATTACCCTGAGGACTACAATGACTTTGGAACATAGTATGGTAGGATTATTGGGAATGTCTATGAGTCACTGACGTTGATTTTGATAGTTATGCTTGCTATAATAATTCATAGCTTGTGCAGGGCTGGTAGGACATTCTATGATCCTTTACTATGATTGTGCTCAAAATATACATGCATGTCATCATTGTGTTAAAGAGGCTTTGTGCATTGTTTTCCATTGTTTAGGTCCAAGAGCCTAGTATTGATGATTTTTGAACCTTCATAGACTTGTTTATCCCATTTTCAGATATTGATTGGTCATAAGACCCTTGTTGGTATATTGATGACTTGTATTACTTTGAGATTTTGATATTGAAAATTAGCATAGATAATGATATGATCATAGGTATTTTGATATTAACGGCTAATCTTGATATGAAAACTGTTTTAAGTAGACTTTTAATTATAATAAATAGTTTTGTGATTTTCTTAAACAATTCTAAGATGTAATTATTGATTGGGCTCCTGGAGCTACAATCATAGTAAAGCATATTGATGATATGCTTTAGTCCAAGGCATAAAAATGATGCCTGGTACATGAACTTGACGCCACTTATATCTTCGACCCAATGTTGGACGTTAAATACCAGTCATTACTTGATTTTATTCCACACATTATTGGGCATGGATATTATGTTTTCTATTGATTCTTTAGACCTGGTTATGACTGGACAACTAAAACCTGAGTCAGTACCAATAAGTACTTGGCAATGACATCATGTTATGAACATCAGTTATGATAGTTGTATAGTATACAAATTTTGACTCACTATGGACCTTATCATCCCGGGCCAAGTATATAGGTGATCGGGGGAAGGGTATCTAGGGAAGGGGTATAGGAAGAGTTGTAGGTGTGAGGGAATAGGTCCTTCCATGAGTTCCATCCTACCATTCCTACGAACTTATATGGAGGAGGAGTGCAAACCATGAATTGTATATGTATTTCTGTGTTACTTTTTGACTTGTTTTCTTGTTTGGTACCTTCTGGTAGAATGGGATGCCAATGGGTGAGCGTGACTACTTGTATTCTATCTGTTAATTTACTTTTTCCTTTTATTTATACTAACACTTGGCAGTACTTAGAATTTTCTTAGCTAGTAGATTTTGTTTATATGTGGGTTTCATTTGATTATGCCTCCTTCGTTCAAACTTTATCGAGGTTACCGGTATGCCTCCCTTATTAATTCTCTTTATTCAATTATCTGTTGCAAGGACTCAGGTATGTCTTCACCTCCTTAGCTGAGTTCTTTTGTTACTGTTGTAGCTAGATCCATTAATTGGTCCTTGTTTACTTCACTTATTTGTAGCTAGCATTACTTTCCTATACTTGTACTCTTTGATTTCTATGACTCCTTTCTTCATTATCTTCTATTTACTGTTTTTATTTATTATATGAGACCAGTGGGCCTATCCTACTAGGTACCCATTGTCTAGGTACTTACACTACACTTCTGCATTTTTTTTGGTGTAGACTTAAGTATGAGTGTTCACTGTTGATTCCTAATAGTGTTGATTATCCTGATTCAAGGTAGACAATGGCTTCTGGAATCTAGAGCTCACATTTACCTCTCTTTATCTTTTCATTTCTGTCATTTGTACTGTTGTATACAAATATCATATTTTCAGTTCATACTTGTATTTGATTTTTTAGAGGCTTATGTACTAGTTTACCAGGTTTTGGGGATTTTTTTTATTGTACTAGATTTCCGCGTGTTCTACCCTTATTTATTTTATTAACTTCCACATTGATGTATTTTCTTTACTTTCCTTACTTGTTAGGTGGTTCTCTGACGGTGAGATGTAGGTTCCCTCGTGATCTTAGAAATCAGGTCTTGACACATACCTTCTGTGTGAGTGATATTTGTTGTTTATACTCCGATAGGATGGGGTGCCAGAGGGTTTGCATTCATCCATGTTTGTATTTTATTTGTACGATATATTGTGGAGGTTATTTCTTTACTTTTTTGTTTATGAGATACTATTGTTGATGGTTAAATTCCGGATCCCTTTCATGCTTATTGGTTAGATCTTGCAAGACCTCTTTCATGTTCTATTGGTATACCTATTGTAGTTACTTTGTATTTCTATCTCTATTATTTGAGGTTACTAGTACACTATCATCTCTTTTATTTATTGTATATCTTATTAGTTGATCATAGATTTAGTTACATTCTTTCTCTCGTTTCCTTGAATCTTCCTTATTATAGCTAGTTATCTAGGATATATACCTATCTTTATCCTACTAGCTAGTTTTTCTATGCCTGTGATCCTTTTTTGACTTCTGTGACTTGTTTTCTTTATATACCTATTTATTACCTTTATTTCTTATATATCCCCATTCGGCCTATGATGCCTACTAGGCACCCATTATTTTGGTACTCATACTACACTTTTGCATCTTCTAGTGCAGATCTGAGTTCGAGTGGTCCATGCTGATTCCGGATTCATGCTGAGATCTTGGTGTTAAGGTAGATGATGGCTTCTAGAATCTAAAGCATATCTTTTACCTTTCTTTATATCTCTTTCTGTTGATGATTTCCAAGACGGATATTGAATTCTATTTTTAGACATTGCACTCTTATTTTAGTGGCTCTTGTATTGGATATCAGGTTTTAGGTTTGTTTATTAACTTATTTTAGACTTCTATTTATCCATGTTTTTTAGTTATGTTTTTTTTCTACTGTTAGTTTATTGTTTATGCCTTGTATGATTGTTAGGTGGTTCTCTTAAGGTGGGATATAGGTGGCCTCATGACCTGAGAAATCGGATCGCGAAGGATAAATGTTGAATTTGTGATGCTATGGAATAGGTTTGATTCATTCAGAGTTGATTGTTGATAGCCTATAGTATACAGAAGAGTTATGCTAATAGGTGGGTTTGAGCATTAGAGTTTATAGAGGGTGACCTCGTTTTGTTAAAGGTATCACCCATGAAGGGTGATATGAGGTTTGATAATAAGGGAAAGATATTCCCTAAATTTATTGGCCCATTTGATAATCTAAATCATGTTGCGAAGGTGGCTTATGAGTTAGCCTTTCCATCTAGTTTATCAGTGATGCATCCAACATTTTATGTTTCCATGTTTAGAAAATACATCCCTAAAAATTCTCTTGTCATTCACTTTGATTCTGTGACTTTAGATTAGGACTTGACTTGTGAGGAGGAGCCTATTTCTATACTAGACAGGCAGTTTACAAAGTTGAGGACTAAGGAAATTGCTTAAATAAAATTTCGGTGAAGTATCATTCATTTCAGAGGCTACATTGTATATTGAGTCTAACATACATTCCAAGTATCTAAAGTTTCTTTAGGCTTCAGGTACTTTCTATTCCTTATGTTCAAGGACAAATATGTCATTTAGTAGTATCTTCTTGTGTTTTCATAAAATTACCATTTTTTCCTTCCTAATAGTTGCCCCGAGTCATATTGGTCTAGTTAATGGGGTTGGTTTTGAAATCAGAGCTAGAAGCTATAAGTTTTGAGAAATTTTTAATTTTTGGAAGCTTTTAAGGTAAAATGTTGACTATAGTTATCATTTGGAGTTTCGAGTTTCAAAATGGAATTTCATCAGTTCCATCAGCTCTAGAATATGGAATTTAGTCTAGGAGGACCTTCTTTTATAGTTTGAGGCCTTTTGTGTTGATTTTAGCCTATTTGATGAGATAAAGTTGAGTTTTAAGGCTAAAGATTAATTTTTTTCAACATTTGATGATCGAACATTTGTATCAAAATTTTATAGATTCTGTGGATATGGGAGGTTAGTTTTAGTTTATATTGACAAGTAAAGAAGTTAATAAATAAAGAAGTAACTTTGATAAAGGTGCTTCAGAGGTACCAGGAAATAAGAGGTTACGTAGGAAGTTGAGGAAGCAATGAAATCCAAGTACCCTTATTTATTATAACCTGAAAAGAAAGTTCAAGATGCTTAGTTGTCTCATTAATAGATAAGCATAAATATGTATGTATTATGTGGCTAAATGTGTGATTAAATTTAGGCTTGAATAGGTAAGCATAAATATGTATGTATTATGTGACTAACTGTGTGATTAAATTTAGGCTTGAACGTTTTTAGGGTAGACAATAATTCTAACATTTGAAGATAGATGTTCCTAAGAGGGAGAAATATAACACCGTATTCGATATATACTAGTTATACTTATATGGAACTTGATATAGCCTTGTGTTATAGGTAATGGACTCAATTTCTTATACCATGAGTGATGGTAAAGTATGTTTTAAGGAACTTCCCGTATATCATAATGAGACACGATCAAGCTACCATTGATTTTCAAATTAGGATCATAAGGTGGTACTTGAGTCTTAAGTTTAAAGTGATCTAGTATATAATAGTTTGAAGTTAAACTAAGAGTTTTATAACCCAAAAATGGAATAAAATATTGAGGTTCTTGATGAACTTAATTAAGCTAGAAGTTGAGTCACCTACTTGAGTTATATAGACAAACTAGGTATATCAACTACTTAAACTAATGGATAAGATTGGGCCCAGGTTAATCGAATCATTTAAGGCCCAAACCAAGAAAAATAAAAAGAAAATGGATAAGGTCCCAACACCAAAATATTCCAAGGGACAACTTAATTAAGTCCAATAAGGAATTAAAGCAAGTAAGTGCATCATTTACTTTAACCTTTGAATAACTCGAATTTCCTAAGTAGGTGCATCACCTACTTGCTTAATTTATGGCTAAAAATAGAGCTAAAAGAGGATTTTCTAGAGAGAATATTTTAAGGGTCAAAAATTCTCAATATAAGAGAAATATTGTCTGGTCTTTTACCGATTTTAACATAAAAAAATCAGGTTTTCTCTCCAAGTTTTCTTCCTTTCTCTCAAGACCTAAAACCAGCAGTCCTAATATCCTAGTTTTCTCCATTTCTCTCTAGACCTAAAACCATAAACCCTAAATTCTTATTAGGGATCTTAAGGATACCTTCATCTTTACAAGCCAAGGTAAGTGAAAACACTAATGATTCTACCTTAATTCATTCTAGAAAGACTAGGAAAACATGTTATTCTGCTTAAATATAAGCTTAGGTAGGAGTATTTACACAAGTTAACTACGTAGTTTTCTTGGTTATTAATACACTTTAATATTATTTTTATGGTTAAGTGTTAATAAAAATACAAGTTCTTGAATTGCTCAAGTTGAAAGGATAATTTTCAAGAAATTAAGGTAAGGTGACAGCTCCATTGTTGTTCCTTTTGTGTATACATTTGGGTGGTGAATTATGGATATATTCTTCATACAAAATCAAGGTATGGTGAGTTCAATATTGTGCTTCTTTGGTGAGGGATATGTAAGGATATTTTATGGACTTATTATGCATGTTTATTGGAATAGTTGGTTGACATCGGAGAAGGGATTAAGTTATTAATGAAATGTTGAAGAAAAGGGTATAGTGATACACCATTGTACTACTTGTTATGTGAGATCATTTCCCACTCCACTTTATATAGTATTTTATGTGTTAAATGAAGCCAAATTAATTTTAGGGGACCATTTACGCATCATATAGTATATAAGAGTAATAAGGGAAGAAGGGTTTGAAAGAACACCCTTGACTTGATAAGTTCTGAGCTTACTGTCCGACTACTAATTAGGGTGAGATTGAGTAGTATAAATGTTTTAATTAACTCCTAATATTAGATTCACCACTTATTATGTCGTAGGTATGTAATCTGAAAAGAAGAAGCTTATTTTGGGTAACATCGGATTTTTACAGTAAGGTATGTAAGGCTACTTGATTCAACTTTCTTCTGATTGAATCTAACATTTGTATTATAAAGTAAGATCTCTAAGTGATCTTCCTTGAAAATAACACATCGTGGTAGCATACAAATTTCAATGTAGCTAATGATCTTGTTTCCATTTCTTAATTTGATTAAATACTCCAATACATGTTTATTATAAAATTTGCATATGTACTTTGAATAGCAAACTGCATGAGTCATCTTTTTAGTAAAATAAAGTCCATGTATTATTTTATTTCCTAAGCATTTAATTGGTATGCAAGATACTCCCTACATCATTGTTACACATCAAGTGCTTGTCCACGTGTCACTTAGTAATGATTTATAGTCCCAAAGTTTAATAATTCTATGACAACTGATATAACAATCTCAAATATTAATAAAAGGATGTAAATGAGTATATCTATAAATGGGTGGCATTCTAGGGGTGGCAGGAATACTTAGAATTTGTAGATCCAATCAATCTATGCAAGTGCTATCCCAGGGGTGAAAGAAAATCCTAGCATCGTTGATCTCAATTTGTATATTTATGAGGACTGTATCCTAAGGGTTAAAATGCCTAACATGGGTCATCCTCTTTTACCACAGATTATTTGGTCATTTGTATCATATGGTGCACAAAAATTATAAAATAACGAAAGAAATGTAATGTACATGATTCCACAAGTATGAGTAGAGGTAGTCTTTATCCTTATCTATATATTTTGTCACAACCCAATTTCTCAGGTCATGAGGGCAACAACATTCCATCGTAGGAGAACCACCCTATAAATACGCAATGTAAGAATAATAACTAAGTATGAAAGATAATACAAATAAGGGATAGGTTGTAAGTGGAAGTCAATGCAAGTAAAAAAACAATCTCAAAACCTAATATCAAAATACCATGAGCCACTAATACAAGAGTACAATGTCTAAAATATAAAATGCAACATATTTCTTGGAAAAATAATTGCAAAAAGATAATAAGAAAGTTAAAAGATATGTTTCGGAGATTAGAAGCCATCATCTACCTCAGCAACTAGATCTCAGCATGAATCTTGATCAGCGAGGACCACTCATACTCGGATCTGCGCTAGAAGATGCAGAGTATAGTCTGAGCACCAAAAGCAATGGGTACCCAATCGACATCATAGGACGACCAGGAATATATAAGTAATACAAGCAGTAAATAAATAGATAAATCAAATAAGTCTCAGAAGTCAAACAAGGGTCACAAATATAGAAAGTTATCTAATAGGATAAACAAAAGTAAAATATCAAAGATACTATGATAAGGAAGATTCATACAAAAAGTGAAAGAAAGAAAAAGAATTAATTAAAAAAATACGACAGTATTACGGTAACCTCAAGTAAAGGTGACAGAAAGATGGTCTAGCTAAATAGATATAATCAAATCATAAAACAAATACCACAAGATATATCAATTGAAGAAGTAAAGAGATTGTCATGACCAGATTTCGCGAATCATGATGGCACCTACTATACCACCAGTAGGAGAACAAAACTCGGTAGTCTGAAGCCGAAGTGGAGGACTACTACATTAAATGCGGAAGAATATCAAAAGTCATGAGAAAATAATAAGTTTACAAAATTATTTAAGAATGAAAGATCACCCAAAATCTGGTATCAGTGTCAAGCGAACCACTAAGTACATAAGCATAAAACTGAAGAAAATATAGTATCAAGATGTCTCCAATATACAATGGAGATCAATAAAACATAAGTCATAAGAGAAGAAGGAACAAGCTGGATGCCAAGATCACCTTGAATTTCCAATATAAATAGAATCTGAATGAACAGCTGTCTGTATATCACAAGCGGAAACCTATACTCAGATCTGCACAAGTGCAAGTGTAGTATGAGTACAAGTCACTGAAGCAACCCGTACTCAATAGAGTTTGAAGGCCCACTGAGCGTATAAAAATAATAAAAGCAGTAAATAACATAGTACAATAAGAAGGGTCATAGAACAAATAGTACAATACAAGAAAACTAGCAACTCAAGTACGAAACAAGTGTCACATAAACTAATAGTGCTAGCTAATCGCATACGAGGATCACAGGTAATGAAAAGAACATACTCGGCATCCTTGCAACAACATTTATGAAATATAACAATAATAAAGGGAATCAAGAAAGATAGGAGCATAACATGGTCGGTATACCAGTAACCTCAAGTGAAAGGATAATAGACCAATAAGAGCATAAAGCACTAATCCCACACAATATGAAACAACAAGGATAACTATGCAGTAATACGAATATAAAGTAAAATAATTAAACGGCTGACAAGTCCCCTAGAAAGAAGTGCAGCGTACACCACAAGAAGCACGCTCACTATAGGCCTTACATCTCAGCCAGGGTACACTGAAGAAAAACAAGTGGGGAAAGTAAACACAATACATGAAGTAACCATCTTGTGTATGCATCTCCTCCGGTACCCGTAGGTCCAGCAGGCAGAACCCATGGAAGGCTACGCTAAAAGTTCTCGGTGTATGTTATCCCCCATACTCCACATACCCCTCCTCTGTGTCGCGTGGAAGCCTAGAGGCAGGTCCATAGGGGTGCATCACCACGTATAAATCTAACGTCATCATATCCTAATATCCCAAATCACAGAGAATCAAGGGTCTTAATAGTCTGGTATCTAGTGCCTATATCAAATAGTTTGGCATAGCATGCCAAATATCAATTGTACCTTCAAGCACAACTCAATAATCAAGGCTACAAGCCTATATATCATCATATCTGGTCATAACCATCAATAAATCAGGTATCACCATGTATCCATAACCAGTAGTTCCACAAGTGTCAAAAGCTATACTCACTGCCGTACGATGACGGATACAAGTCCCAGCGCTGTACTTACTGCCAATTCTGGGATGAACTCAAGTGTCAGCATTAATTAAGTAAATGATATTTTTCTCGATGCCGGAGGGAAAACCTGGACTAAAACAAGTAAAAAATAGTATTACTGGATGCTCGACTTCATGTCGAGTGTAAGTCAGTAAAAAGTCAATTACTTATATTACCATTAAGTATTCTGCTTTATCAATTCATATTGTTATTCATCATTACTATCATAATCTTTCTTTAGCCTCTGCGGCTCAAAATCAAATGGTGATAATAGCCCAGACCCAATACACTCTCATCGGAGCCTTAGGCTCGGCACTTATGTCATGAATGAACAACACGTAAATAACATATATAACTCACATACAATCATGAAATATCCACATCATATACCCAGCACAAGTATCTATAATCAAATGCTAAGTCTCGAGCCCCATATAACTCGAGTGCCAACATATCAATATCAATATAGAAAGGATGAAAGAATGGTACTAGGGTGCTATACAACCTAGATACCCAACTCAAGAACACTATTTCATATAATTATTAAAGTTATAAACCCAGAATAGCCCTACGGAGCCTACCTATCGTCTGAAGACAAAGCGCTGTAATCTCACGAATATTGCTCAGACTAATATTAAATAATCTCTGAATGATATGAAACTTGTTTCAATGAATTCTATATGTCAATATGAGTCTAACAGTGTAATTTATACTAAATTTCAGACTCGTCCTAAAATGGACTTGTGGGGCACGTTTACTAAAATTGAAAATAAATTTTACTATGGGGTTTCCATCATTACCAGGTACCCGTGCTCTAAAATTGGGTATAATTCGAACGCTGGAAGGACTTCAAAATAGCCTAGGAAGATTTGACCCTAAAGGGGTCAAAGGTTCAATCTTTAAGGATTAAACGTCGGATTTTTGGCATAATAATAATTCTAAGATCAATATATATTCAATTTACAAAGAATTACTCAAATATTTAGAGATTATGGAAGGATTCTATCAAGTTCAACTTATAGTGCCATTAATGGTTGGAATTAAGGATTTCAAGAATTTAAAACGGAGAAGAAGACTTACCGATAGCGGGAAACGACGTAAGAAATCTTCAAAAACTT
>JBDJHY010145978.1:0-13030 GCA_039654485.1 Withania somnifera | reverse complement strand
GTTGGATTCAAATGCCAGTGGTTGTACTCAGACTCAAGTCCCACCATAAGTTGTTAGATTATAGTACCTAGTGCCCGGATGTGCACTTGGTCTAAAACAAGGGGAAAGGGTAGTACAGGGTGCTCGATAGGCATCGAATCTAAAATAAGTAAAAAAGTCACTTATGTTATCATTATCATTAGAAAATCCAGTTTTATTCATTATGAAAACCCTCCACGGCCTAATAAAGTAATTAAGGGGGTGATACCAGACCCCAGCCCAAATGCACTCTCAGAACTGAGATCGGCGGCTCTCACAATGTATGAATGCGGCAACACATGTATTATCTACAACTAACCTATGCACTGCACATACTTAACTTAGCTACAACTAGCAGCACAAGACACCATGCCAAATCTGAGGAAAAAACCCAAAATCCAACCCACAGAATAGTGTTCTACTACTCCTAGATCAACCTATGCCATCACAAAGCCAGTACTAGTTCAAGGTGTCATATAGCATCGAACACCATCAGAAAGGAAAGGGACGGAATAGAAAAGGAACAACGGACATGGGTCATGGTATTAACCTACAAATCCAACCTATAGATTGTATCTAGTATAATTGTATAAGTTATATCCCTATAGTACGCCCCACGGAGCCTGCCTTTCATCCAATAAATAGCGTGCTGCCAATCCCAAATATCAGCTTAACTAATAGAAAATGACCTCAAATGGCTCCAAACTTGACAAAATAACGATCCACGGTTCAAGGCAAATCCAATTATATAATTTATGCAAGGTTTCGGATTGGTCCTAAAATGGTCCTATGGGGACCCACTGGCCAAACCCAAAACAAACTCCGCCACGGGGTTTTCGGCAACACCAGGAACCCATGCTCCAAAAATGAGCATAATTAGAGTATGGCAAGGGCATCAAAATGTCCAGAAAAAAGTTGAAAGAATATGCAAAACTACAAGCTTAAATGGAGGAATTACATACCAAAAAATGAAATGCAACTCGGTTGGGGAGTGAAACTAAACTTAATTCACCAACAATACAAATCAGCTAAAAGTAGGGAAATTGTAAGACATAATAAAGCTTGATCAAGGTGCAAAAATCCCTATTATTAAAGGAATTCAAGAGAGAGGGGAACTACCACAATGACAAGGAACTCGATATACGTAGCCAACACGGCTTCCCCATAATAAAACTATGATTTCAGCGAGAATCAGACCTTTGAGATAGAGTTAGAATGAGAACTATATAGACACTAACTGAACACTCGAGGAACTGTTGCTTATTTAGCTGGGCGCGATAAGGTGCAATAGCGCATCACCAACGCGATAGCGTTAAAGAAAGAGAGGGGGACTTATTTGATCGCATTCCAAGAGTACGATTGTATAGAAGAAGGGAAAGGGGAGTTTTACTTTAATTGCACCACACGAACGTGATTGTGCTAAAGAAAAAAGCAAAAGAAATACTGTGATCTAGTCTTAGGAGCACGATCGCGCTGATCATCTAGAACTGCAGAATTTCCAAATTAGGGCATGGAATCAAAAAAGAGCCCAACAACAATAAGTTATATATGCATATTGCATTTCCAAAATCAACAGAATTGACAAAAACACCAACAAAGGTTGTTTGAGCAACCCAAAATCAAGCTGATGAAAAGGGCCAAACTTCTTAATTCTCCACACGGACCCTCAAAATGAGCTCGCACACCTCTGAAAGTGCACCAATGACCCAATTATCCCAATCACCATTCTAAAGCTAATGGTCCAAACTCGAATGCTGACCACAGTTAAACAATCAACTATCAGCAAACTGAAAACACCCAAAATAAAGTAATTCACATTGAAAGCTCCTAAGACTCGACCAAGGGTCCACTTAGGCCAAAATCCACGTGCCGGAGCTAATAGAACTGTTTGAAATTCGATTCTAAATTTGTCTTGAAGGAAAGTTGACTAAAGTCAACGAGTACCTAAGTTTAGGTTGTAAAATAGGGAATTCAAGAAAACTCTAAAATAAACCACAAAGGAGCCGAACTAACGGTCACGACAGGTCATAAATGACCTGGGGAAGCTACCAAAAAGCTCTAGAACATAAAATATCATGTAAAGCACATAAATAACTGTAAGGGTCATTAAATAACAACCCCTAGATGCTCACTCTCTATGATCGCAGCCCTCAGCCCCACAATCGTGATACACACTGGACTGGCCTATGAGATTGTGGCAAAGGCCACGCAATTGCGAGCCTTTGATGCTCAGCAACCCTAGACTTGGATAACTGAGGTTCGAAATGGAAATGGAGTCTGATTTAGACAATCTATATATAAAATGTTTATGTAAGCATTCCGAACTCATTGAAATTGATGAAAAGGTGATTAGGAATCGTATAAGTTGAGTAAGCCCTTAAGAAGCTATAAATATAAAGAAATTAAGCTATAAATTTGCTAGAAAACCAACCTACCAATTCCAAAAAGTCACAAACGACTTGGGAAAGTTATAAGAATGCTATACACATAGAGAAATTATGGAAATTACAAAAGTGGCCCTGAGGGCCATTCCAGTATCATAGTTATTACTCTTCTGTAATGTATCAAGATATATTTTATAATTCATAAACCCTTAAAATAATGTATCAGGGGCATTTGATGTAATGTATCATGTGTAATTTTAGTAATATATCACTAAGTTGTAATATATAACGTATCACTTTAAAGTTAAAGAAAAATGAATGATCAATTAAATTCATCAACTAAAATATAAAATATCATAACAAAGAAATGTATCAACTAAGTACAATGCATCAAGGTAATGAAATATTTTTATTTTATAAATCTATAATGTACCACTAATAAGAAAATGTATCATGAACAACAGAATTTGAATGAGAAAATGTGATGCTTGAAAAGTATACTAACTAAAGCAGCAACTGTTTTTTTATAAAATTTATTGACTTTATTCCACATATTATCCATGTTTATTGAAAACATAGTAAAGGTTTGTGTGATCTAAACTCAAAGTAACTAAAATATGAATATTGTAACAATATTTCATCAATCTGATAATAGAATTATTTCAGCCTTGGAAAAAAATTTGTAGGTTCACTTGTTGTAACCTTCGTATCCACACCTCCCACAACAACTTGTGCTTGATGATATTTTTTTACTATTTTCCTCGTGTCTTTCTATATGTGGTCTTTTAAATGGTCTTTTATATTTCAATGATAAAACTAACTCTTTAAAAATTTCTTGGGGTGCTTTCCATTCCTCTTTATCAGGCATCGGACACGATGAAATTTTATAAATCTTTACAAAAGTCAATTTCTTGTAGTAAGTCTTTGTATTGTCTAAATGTTTATTGTCTAGAACTGCAATTGCATAGCACGTGGTATTTCATCATACTGAAATCTTCCACAGTTGCATGTTTTAGTATCAAGGTTGACAATGTATCTCCTTTCCTCCTCAAACACACTGTATATATAGTGTGATGAAGCTTAAATTTGCACATTTATAAAAATTTATCTAAAGAACAACTGAAGTACACTTTTTCAACAGTCTTCAGTTAAATACTCAATGTATCAAGAATAATTCAAAATGTATCATACACTTTTAATAATATATCAAAAATACTGAAAGAAAAAATGCTAGAATAATTCAGTATGTATCAAACATTTTTAATAAAGTATCTTTAACTTTTAAAATAATTTTATTTAGCCATTCTAAATATATGGTATAGTTGTGATGCTATAAATGTATCTAAGTGAAAAATGTAACCAAGATGTTTTTAAAAGAACATACTGTCAAACGAGATGATTTTTCCATGTTCACATCAAGAATATTTTGAAACGTATCTCCCAAAGCGGTTGCTCTATATCTTTCTCCGTCTCCATTTTCAAGTTCCAAGAACCAAAAAAAATTCTTTCTTGTTTAAGAAAAGTCTAGTATTGGCAGTCCACATGCATCATAAAGATGCAAATTGATGCACTCATATTTAAAGTCATTGTTCTTTCCCTATTAACTGCATCATAGTGCCCATTTTTTGTATCATGCCTTTTCAAGATAATCTTTTGTTTGATGGTAAAACTTATCAATATTAAATATGAGCTCCTCAAAATCCACTTTCTTAGATGCTTTGACTATTGAGTAGAAAACATTACTCAAATTTTTTCTTGCTCTTTGGCAAATTTTGTTTTCATATTACCTCAGAGATAAAAAAAAAAACACAAGCATAATATGGTATAGTAGGGTACACTATGCTCAAACTATTTTTTATGCTCTCATTTCGGTTCAATACAACACACATGTTATCACGCTCTCCAAAAGAACTTTTAAACTATTGAAAAAACCACGTTCGTGAAGAATCATTTTCAGAATCTACTACCCCATATGCAACTGGTAATAATATATATCCTGAAAAAACATAAAAAGCAAGAAATTATGAAAAACTATATCTGAACATAATATTTTAGACATACATAACAGTCTATTTATTATATACCTTCTCTATCCAATGTGCTTGAACAAACAAAGGTCACCTGATATGGTCCAACAAATGGCTGTCGTCTACCACGACTACTAGTTTGTAATACTCAAATCACATATCAGTGGATATAATTCTATGAACAAATATAAGAACTCATTATTTGTTGATTTATACATTCTTATGAATAAATTAGGATAAACAGAATTCAACATGTGTATGTATCTAGGCATCCATCGATATCAATCAGTTAGGCCACCTCTTAATGTCTTCAAAGCTCGCTCTTTAGTGCGTCATGACTTCATGTAGTTAATATCCACACCTAATTCATGTTTCATATCTGAAATAATATCTTTAAGTGAATATATTCTTCTATGAGCTTTAATTTTTTAACAGTAATTCCACCCACAAAGGTAATTATAATTTGGCGTTGTGAAAATAATCCATCAATCATTATATAGGTATATTTATTGTGAAAACTTCAAACTTTAAACTACTCAATATCCTTTACGGACGATGACTTGGATGACAAATAGCAATCATCTGATAGACATTTTAGATGATATGAATACAACAAAACTCAAGCAAACGTTAGTTGATGCATGTTGTTAAAATTATATTTTAATATATTATTAAACTGCCAAATATCTTCTCAACCACCTTTTTTTAAACTAATGTATCTAATTGAATTTTTATTCAGAACTTAAAATACACTGTACAACATTGATTTATCTATTACAGTATAATGTATCACAACAGTAAATATATTTTTACAAATCTATCACAACTATCTGAAGTACCACAACATTTTCTAATTTATTACAACAATTTTAAGAATTTCAACTATTATAATGTATAACAATGTATCATATTATTTTTCTGAATTATAACAATGTGTCATCAACCATTGCATGGTTATACAAATGTATCACATATGTTTATGAACTAAAGTACTGAGTCACAAATTTATAACAGATAACTAGTGTATTAGTACCTATACTACCTTATATTGAATGACAGATGTGGATAAGTAGATACCCATGATACATCCACCATATATATAAAATTTCTTTTCATTTTTAATTTTTCAAATAGAGTCATATTTTAAAATTTCACCAGTTCAAACAGAATGTATCTTAGTCAAGTATCAACTATAATATAGTGTATCACAATAAATGTTGAATAAAATTTTTCGGCATGATCTAATAACTTTGAAATTAAATATATGATCAATGGAAAATTCAAGCATCACAGATACGAGTGGTGCTTTTGTCTTTGTACTTTTGCTTCCCTTTCACAACCTTATAATTGCAATCACTTATAAATCGGTCATCATCCATACTTATCAGAGCGTAGTTTTCATCACCATCAACAAGAGCAAGTGCAACTCCACCCGGTTCAATATTTTCTACATATTCAATTGTACTAGTTTCCGCATCAAATGTATCCTCACCTATTTCTCTGTTAATTGTACTACTATAAAGTGCATACATTTCAAAATCAGCTACATGTTTCTTCACCTTCATATAAAGCTTCACGCTCATATCATTATGAATCTTCATTGATGTTGAACTTCCATTAACAATATATTTGGCAACTATTTTTATACATCAATTTTATGTTGGAAAACTATAGGGGAAAGCAAACCTCTATACGATACATTATCTTTAATCACGATTCTGTCAATCTTATATTGATCATACTTTCTCTCTAAAAGTTAAATCCCTAAATGCACTAGAAACACAGAAATCAACACCATTGAGGTATTTTCGAAATCAAGGTATCAATTCACTCAATTAATATTAAAAAAATAAAAGTAGAAGAAAGGATTTCAGATTTGAGTGAAATTGTAATTTGAATGAGAATCTTTTTGAATTTTAGTTTAGCTACATCACACAATTGTCTAGAATTTCAATCATAATGTTTGTATACGAAAATTTTATAAAATCGGTATGCAAAAATATTTATTCATGTATGAAATTTTAATAACCTTCTAAGTTATTTTTATTTTTTCTTTATGACGATTTTATCTTTTTTCATAGTTTCTTTACATCATGTTTGGTTCACTGGTGTGGCTGGTTTAGGAATCAAAATGTTTGACGGTTGTTTTGGAGTTTGTTGATTTTAGAAGGATTTAAAGTTGAAATAATTAATTTTTGTAAAGATTTAAAGTTTTGAGTCTCAGCATAAAATGTTATCATAAATAAATCACATGTCATCACAAGGACATCAAATCAAATAGCTACGCAATATCGAAGTATCAATATTTTAATATTATAACCCAAATATTGAATTTTATTTTTTATTTCTAATTTTAGGCCTATAACAAATACACTGGTATCCATATAGATGCTCGTCATCTCACCTGTATGGGACCCCATCATTTCCCATTACCCTCTATATAGTTTGGAAACAACAAGTTTTTCATCACAAAATATTTAGACACTCAAAAAAAAGTCATTGAACTTTAGCTTGCCTTAAAAATTGAGACAATAAATTAGTCTTGGCCTTATCCTTTCGGATAGCTTTCGAAAAGACCAATTTTATTAAAAATAAATTACCTTTATTATAACAAAGTCATTGCTATCTATATTGCAATACTTTAAAATCAAGTCCAAAAAGTCAAATCTGAATCCTTGGATTAGATCTGAGTTTTTTCTTCATAATTATGTTATCCATAATTTGGAGAGTCCAACTATGAAATTTTATTAAAAAAAATAGAAATTAAAATCGATCTTGAAATCATCATTTCTTAACTTTGCTGGAAAAATTTTAATTTTTCAAGCTCATATGTCGTTTAAAATGATGAAATATTTGATATATGAAAAAATGGTCAAATTTACCCCTCTACTTTTGAAAATTAGCTAAGTTTATTCTTTGTCAAACTTTCGAGCTAAATATATCCTCACATTTATTAATCTTTTTATATATACCCTTCATTGAATAAAAATTCCCAAATCCAATCAAATTTTTATTTTTTTAAAAAATACACATTAACCAACCCGACCTAACCCAATCCGCCCAAGCTGATACGATTTAATTTTCTAAGAAAGAATTGAACTGATTTGACTTTGTCTCAAGTCTGCGACTGTTATTGTTACTTATATTCCTCAAGTAATCAGGATGATCCCAATCTCAACACAAAAGGATAACAGGTGTTCATTATACTATGTACTTTGTCCACCTCTATCCCATGACCTCTTCTAGAAATGACCAAACTTATTCTTTTTTTAAGGATCCAACCTCATTCCCATTGAAAGATTTCTCTTTAAGCTGCTCTGATTGGCTACTTCTATCTCTCCTTTGTGCATCTTCATCTCTTATCCAGGTGGTAAAATGTCCATAACATTGTTCTTGTAGAATGTTTGATGAGAATGATGACGAATGTTGCTTTGGTCTTGTTGAGTGTCGTTGTATTGGAGATATCGGTAGATCCTCAATGATGAAAACAAAAGTACCTATTATTGTTGTTTTTGAATACATAATTAATGAGCATATAAAACTATAAATACTAGATCTAAAAATATAAATAAGATAAGAAAACAATTTCAACATAATAGATCAATCAAAATTTTGTCCCTTTCAACTTAGTGGGCTAAATTTGCCTTTAGATGTAGTTCTATAATAGGACATAATTTATAGATTTTCCTTAAAAAAAGAAGAGAACTATTAATTTCTATATACGATGTTCTGATTAGTATAACCACCACTCTATCAAAAAGACCTTTAATTTGCATGTTTGACCTATGAAAGAAAATAATTAGATCAACATGTGATTGATGTGTTAAAAAAGAATTAAGTAAACTTATGTCAAAATCGATTTACCCATAACATAAGAAATCCAAATATAAAATTTCATAAAAAATTGAGTTTGAATTGATAAAATTTTATTTTTTCTCCAATAAATTACCAACTAAAGAAATCATGAAAGACTATCAAAATGAGAATTGAATAATAATTCAGTTATAATACCAAGAAAAATGTCAGAATAATCACTCAATTTTAAGCTGTGGAACTCCCAATATGCAAAAAATATCAAATAAATATAGTCTAAAATTTTAAAATATGTACAACAGTTTTTGCACTAGATTTTTCTTTGACCCAACAACTTTATTTTTCACTAAAAAAGTCGTAACTTCCTTATACGATAATAAACTTGATTTATTTTTATAAATAATGATACGGGCATACTCGTTCAATCAAAATTCAATTTCATGCTCGTTTGCTTAGTCATATATAATTTTTTCTCGTTAAAGAATTATTTCATGTTTTATGATAAAAACTTTATCTCCACTTGTCGAAATTACACCAAACTTTGATAAGTCCTATAACTCATGCTCAAAATATTAAAAGTCTTAGAATAATTTTTCAATCTCTAGAACTAGAAACGGACCCTTTAGTCGACAAGTTCTGCTTAACAAAGATCAAAGCACCTAAAGAGTTTAAAAACTCACCCATAACTCAATTGAGATCTCTAAAACACAAAGTAAATGTGTTGCTGTTAATATTTCAAAGTCAATGAAATCATAAAAATACCCAAATAAGGTCTTCTTATCCATATGTTGACTGGAGTCAACTTTTAACATATGAATCTTTAAATTTTTTATAATAGCTCCAAACTCATCCAAAATCATCAGGGACAGAACCAAACTTTCAACTAGACCAACACTTACCATTCGTACCTAATGAAATTATTAAATCTCAAAAACTTATCAAAGTCATAAATCTCAACTTTAACTTTTTTTTCGCATCTCGTCTAATCACTCAAAAATCAATCAAAAGTCTCGGTAGCCCAAATTAATAATCCATCAAGATCACAAATTATATTTTGGAGCTAAAGAAATGGTTAAAATTTTATTTCTAATTCCTTATCATCACATATTGGCTTTGGTAAACTCTCTCATGCGTCTAATTTTCAAAAATCAAAAACTATTTCAAAACTCATCTAAATGCATTGGGACCGAGCTAATTGTCTTTCCAACCCCAAAATCATATTTTAATGCTGATGGTACTGATAGAATTTTGATATAAGCTTAATTTCTATTGATATTGACTAAAGTCAACCATTTCAGCTTTAAAATCTTCTAAAACCAAAATCACTCATAGTATGTGATCGAACACTTGGATTTTTGAATTAACCATACCAACATATCATTACATGATGTAATTCAACTATAAAGAAGTATAAGTTGATAATTTTACATGAAAAATAAAAGAATAACCTAAATGGTAAAACAAATATAGCCTAATCTTGATTCCGCATCATATACCATACTTGGTCCCAAATTATGAAAAAAAATTAGAATGTAAAATCTATTTGATATAAAATAAAAAAGAACAGTCATTATCAAATTATTTTATTGTATGAGGTTGATAGCTATAAAAATCATTTTCAAGTTATCAATCATTTAAGTGTGTGAATTTTCACATAGGTGGAGATCTTGATGAAAGCTCAAACATGTCTTTGATTGCCACCATGCTAACGTTCTTTAATTAGTTTGCAAGAATCAAACCTTCAACAGATACTTGAACCTAAATCTTGGTCGTTGTTGCTTACGCTGTGGAGGATTCTTCTTTTTCTTGAATTTCAAATAGCTTTATAAGTGCTTGATTCTCTCTTTGTCATGATTTCCATCTTATTTGTAAACTTGAGAAAATTTAACATCATGTTCTTGCACGAGTTTTATCAAGCCTAACTGCTTTACTCAAAGTCGCAAATTATTCTTTTATGATGAAAGCGTCAATCTTTAGAGTTTGCATATTTATCACAAGTGACGAAGAGTCATATGAATCATCACTTGAATGAAGCTTAGATTTGGAAATGACTTGATTGCAAATGGAGTACATCGAGAGCTCAAGACATTATCACCATCTTTTTTAATGAAGATATTTGGATTTGCCATGATTTTTTTTGTGATAGATTAATAGCATGTTTAAATTAGCTTATTTTTTTAATTTTTTTATTTTAAAATGTACTTATTTTTTAAAAAGAAAGATATTTTTCCAAGTTTTAAAGAAAACTAAGTATTTCTGAAAAATGGCAAAAACTACTTTTTTAGAAGTTAAAAAATAGCCTTTTCATATAAACGCTTTTGAGAAATGTGCACTTTAAAGTATTAATTAATAACTTGGCCAAATATTAACTACTGCTCAAAAAAATACTTTTAGAAACTTATTGATTCGAACAAATAATTTTATGAAAAATATTTTTCAAAATAGATTGATTTCGAAAGTTTGGTCAAGCATGCTATAAGTTTAGAAATTCTTTTTTACTGCCTCAACAATATTATTCCCTTCTTCTAACATGCATGAAAAGGATATCACCCCTTTCGAAAAAATGAATAAAAAGTATGAATTGACTTGAACGGTACCTAAAACACTTAGTTTTCCTAACATTTCAATTATGCCCTTTTAATTTGGTGAACAGTTTCTACATCAACTTCCGATCCACTTTTAAAATCAAAGCTGCAAAAGTATTGAATTTTCATTGATCTTTATTTGAGTTAGTTTTGAAAAATATTTTTTTCTATATATTTTTCTATACATCTATATATATGGAAATGTCTGGTTAATATAAATACATTTTCTTATACATATATATAAAGTTTCAATCGAGACATCCAATGTAATGACCCTCCAGGTCCTTTTTCATTTTATGCAAATTTGTTTACTGTTTTACCCTTCCAGTGCTTGTGATATGCTAAACCAATTCGATTACATGGTTGGTTCAGGAACCGAATGAGTTTGGAGTATGCTTTCTGAGATTTTGAATTTTGAAGCTTCTAAGTGTGAAATAAAGAACTATAGGGGTCATTTTCAGTTCGGGACCTTGTATCATAAATAATTCATCTCCATTAGCTCAAAATGTTGACTTTGGTCTAACAACACCTTCCTATTCAGTTTTAACCCATTCATGGTGATTTTGACCAAATAGACGGAATAAAGTTGAGTTTTAAAGTAAATGGTTGATTTTGGTAAACATTTAGACTTACATTGCTTAGTTTGGAAATCCAATGGCTCCTGTGGATTTTGGCCTAGAATAAGGTCTTTCATTTTTTCGAGGCCTCGCGGTGTTTTGGTCATTTTGAGTTAAAGGTAGTTTTTGTTTCTAAACCTTTTTCAATGATTATTCATCAACATTAACATGGTTTTTGTATAGAAATTAAAGGTTTTGAATTCAAAAATGGGGACGTTTTACATGAACTCAAAAATGGATAATCCTTGATTTTGAGCCATGAAATGAAGCGAGTTTTTGATAAAATTTGATAATTAGATTCCTCAAGTATCGGGTAACATGTTTTTGCAATAAATTTTGGATTTTGATATTGTTGACTCTGGGTAAATTTTTTACTAAAGTGTTAAATACCAACATATGGACATTGTTGTTGTTATTTCTTGTGTGTAATATGTTTTTAAATAGACTTTTCTTGATTGGAGGCCATTTGAAAAGGAAAAGTGTCCTACTGACTTGATTTTAAGAATTTAAGGCAAGCTAAGACTTCTATGATCTTTTCATAAAGTATTTGTGATTACTTGGTAGCTTTACTTTGGGGGGGAGGGTTGGGATTTCATATGCCAAGTTAGAAACTAGGATTAATTGATTATATGCTTACTTGATTCATAAATTTGATTCCTTCCTTGAATTGATTGAAATACCTTGATTTGGTTGAATATGTTGTGTTAAAAATCAGTATGTTATGATTAGGTGACTTCTTGAGGACATTATTAAATTGTATACTTAAAATAAGATGTAAGTGGCCTTGATTTTGCATGAAATGGATATCTTGAGGTAGAATTTGGGGCATAATATTGTACTTGTAGTCAGCATTGACCGGGTGACTAATTGATATCTTAGAGGTCAAGATTGTCAAGCCGTTGAGGGTAAAATGAGCTAGAACTGATGTTCTTGAAAGTGATTACCTATAGGAGTTCAATATTTTAGTTTTGAGAATAAAGATTGGTAAATTTTGGGTTATTCATGATGTTGATACAATGAATAGGCTTGAATAATTGGAACTAAGAACAATACTACTTTATCGTTTGTGATATTCTATTTCATTGATTATCGTTGTTGTGGTGACTTGTTCACAACTTGATTATTATTGAAAATGACTTTGTTGATTTCTATTTTTGTGGTGGTGACTTATACGCAGCTTGATTATTTGGCAACCTGATCATTTATGTCATTGTTGATATGATAATTGGATCATAAATTGATATAATATGTCAATAATTAAATCTTGACTATGACCGTCTTCGGCAGTAGACACATAAATAAGATAATAATATTAAAAACATGACTGTGGAAAACTCAGACAACAGGCATATAAATGAAATAATAGTAATGTTGGAACCTAAATGTGACGGACTTCGAAAATATGCATATGAATAAGGTAATGCGAGTATTGAGAACCTGTTTGTGGCGGACATCAGCAATAGACTCTTGATTGAGTTATTATATAATTAAAGAAGACCTGACTGTTGCGATCTTCGACAGTGGTAATAAATACGTATTGAACGCATATGAATTATAAATGATGACTTGTACTTACTTGATAATTG
>JBDJHY010145967.1:0-13030 GCA_039654485.1 Withania somnifera | reverse complement strand
GGAGCCCCAGCAGCCCCCTGCCCTCTATAATAGGGCTTCACCCTTTTATTTCAGCTTGTTGCCAATATATTTTCAATCTCTCCTTGAGCTCATTTATTTAACCATGAGTCCCCCGAGCTAAGGGCTACACACTGGTATGTTTAGTTGTATTTTTGGGCTGCGAGGCGCGCTTCCTAACCTAGGTTGCAAATTTCAATATGGATCTTATTATGCATATGATATCTTTGTACTTGTAATTTATCTAGTTTTGGGTGATACTGATTGTGTTGGAGCTTTGGATATGGCGGTGTGTGCACTTCGAGGATTTTCCACCGGCATCCAAGTAGGCTACATTTAATTATGTATTTTTGACTGGGTAAATGTTATTAAGCTCCTGATATGGCTAGTTATGTGGGATGGGTTGTTTACATTGATAGTTGCTTTTCTCATTGATATTTCTTTTGGATTTTGGGGGCCCGTGAGAGGGCATAGAGGGTGGAGGGTTGTATTCCTATGTCCTGGTTCCACTGTGTAGAGGCCACTAACCTTGGGAACTATCTTAGTTGTTAAGCTATGAGTATGGTGAGACAAGCTCTTAGCCAATGGCCTTTGGCTGAACCTAGACTCTATTTTCTTTTATCTCCGTTGTTATTCATTTTATTATTGCTACTGTATTGATACTCTTATATATTTTACTGTTTGGTCTGGGAGTCTTGGCACTGTTTTTGTGAAGGAAAGGCTCGATATTGTTATTAACAATGACAAAGAGTGTATGTCCGATGTTATTATTGACCTGGACAGGGGATATATGTCCAACATTGATATTGACACTGATAGTGGGTATGAATCCAATGTTTTTATTGACACTGACAGGGGCTATTTCTCCGATGTTGTTACTGGCACTGACAGGAGGTGTGTGCTCGAGTTGCTACTAGTTTACTTTTTTTCTGCGCCCCTACATATTTCTTTAGGTATGGTGTATGCTCATCGGGCTTAGGGGGTTTTTGCTATGTTGTTTGTGTTTACTGGTACAATGGGGCACTAGGTAGATTTTGCTGTGATATATGTACTCGTCAGTGGTATGGGACGCCGGGAGGTTTTTGTGTGTTTACATTTATTCTGAATTTAGTGGTATCCTTATATTCGGTCCTTATTCGTGACTCTTGCATACATGGTATCATGATTAGTGGGGTTTGACTGAGATGGAACACATGTATGTTTCCTTACTTCATTTTAGGTTTCAAATTTTTGACCCTGTAGCCTTTATCTACCATGTTTGATTCCTATAAATCTAAACTGGCACATTTGGTATCTTCCTCTTTTGTGTGTTAATTGTTATATTGCTTTTTTTACTACTTCTTTACTATTATCAACATGTTTTACTTGCTCACTTTATTACAGCATTTTATTTTGGCCTAGTCGGCCGATAATTTCTACTGGATACCCTATTTTGTACTCATGTTGCACTTCTGTACATTTTCGTGGTATAGATACCGATAGGGGTTATCAGCGATGTTGAGATTGTGTGAAGCAGACCTAAATGATTTTCAGATATTATGGTAAGCCTTTTCATCAGAGCGAACAGTGATTTCCTTGACTTTGGCTTTCTTTATTCGGTCCACAACTGGCATTGCATTGTTTTATCCCATCTAGTAGCTCCATATGCCACTGACACTAGGATATGGGGATTTGGGTTTTTGTATGATTCCCTGTTGGCTTCTGTTACGATGTATTGTTTATGCTTTCCTTTGCTTTATAGCCTATTGCACAGACTATAGGGTTGGGCTTGTCTACAGGAGGGTTGTAGATGCCATCATAACCCGAGATTTTGGGTCGTGATAGAGTGGTATTAGAGCTTAGGTTGACTGTTCTCATTGATGTTGGAGCAAGTTCCTAGTAGAGTCATACGGTTCGGTGTGTAAACGTTCGCATATGATATTCAGGAGGCTACGATGTACCTTACGAAATACTTTCCTTTTTTGAATGCTATTGTGTATTGTCATTCGTACTCTTCCAAAACTTACATTAACTTCATTCTTTTGCAGATGGTCCGTACCAAATGTTCTTCAGTAGATTATGACCCTCCCATGTGATCCAGGAAGGGGTAGGTGAGGATGCCCCGCCGGTTGCTACTGCCACAGCAACTTCACAACCACAGGAACCCTCCATACCACTTTCATAGCCTGTTCAGCCACCACCTACTGCACTCAGAGACTTATTGTGGCTGATGCTCCAGATGTTAGATGGTACTGCGGTAGACAGGGCAGAGTCATCTGCCTAAGGAGTGGCACAGGGAGTACTGCCTCACCCAGCTTCTTCAGCTCCAGCACCTCCACCAGCAATACAACCAGTTGCACCGTTTCACAGTACTTCTACTACCCCTGCACCAGCAGTAGCTCCTACTATGCCCATATTTGAGGTGTAAAAGATGTTGGATAATTTCCTCTAGGATTACCCTACCAAATTTTCAGGAGAACAGGGGCAGGGCACCCATGAGTTTGTTACTATTTGTAAGAAGCACCTTCAGATGTTGGAGCTCCTAGATTCTCACGAGATTGACTTCACATCCTATCTGCTTGAGGGTGCTACCAGTCGGTGGTAGCAGACTTCTAGGGTCAGCTCTGCCAACTTGGGGTAGTTCAGAGAGGCATTCCTAGCCCAGTATATTCCTCAAAGAGTTTATGTGGTGTAGTGGGCACAGTTTGAGGGTTTGAGATAAGGTTCGATAATAGTCCCAGAGTATGAGGCTCGATTTATTAAGTTATCTAGGCATGTCTAAGATCTAATATTTTTTGAGGAGGGGAAGATTCGTCTCTTTGCTCAAGGATTGAGGCCTGATTTGAGTTACTTTTAGTGCTACGGAAGTCATTTCTGGATGTTTTGGACCATGCTCGTCATATGGAGATCTTAACTCACAAGGCCCAAGGGGGTGGCGAGATGAGGAAGTGCCATCAGGGTGGGGTTTCAGGGTCTAGGTCATAGGATTATGGGTTTAACCTAAGATTTTAGCCAGGCCGACAACACTAGGCCACCAACAGCGGGGTGAGTAGCCAGTACGTCAGGGGTCGAGTTTAGAATTTGCAAGGCTCTATAGAGGGCCCTATGACCAATTTCCGTTAGGTGATAATTACTATGAATTTTAGGGCTAGGGCCATTATTCCCCAGCCTGTTCCCAGCGTAGGGCCTCTCAGGCTACAGTGCTACCTGTTCAGCCATTGCAGGTACTACCGCTAGTCATAGGTGGGCCACCAACCTTTTGAGGAACTAGGGGAGGAGGCCGAATGGCCAGAGGTAGAGGCAGAGGCATAGGTGCACAACGGGAGGGGGAACAATGCCAGCTTTATGTTATTCCTGACAGGGCTGAGATCCAGACCTCTAATGAGTTTGTTATCGATATGTTTTTTGTATTTGGGTTTTCTGCACTAACTTTGTTTGATTTGGGTTCCACCCCCTCCTATATTTTTATTCATTTTTCTTTGAGCCTGGGTGTTGATAGTGAGCGGTTTCTTGTATATTTGAGTGTATCTATCCCGGTGGGGGCAACCCTAGTGGTGGATCAGGTATACAGGCAATGTCTGGTGACTATTCAGGGTCATGGCCCGTGTGTTAATTTGATTGAGATGGCTATGTTAGATTTTGATATGATTCTAGGCATGGACTGGTTATCCTCTTATCATGAAGTCCTGGATTATGATACCAAGACCATGACCTTATCTGTGCCTGGTGTACCCCCTGTAGTGTGGCGTGGTCCAGCTAGCCGTTCATTGATTCGGATTATTCCTATTGTCGAACCCATAGATTTGTTGCTTGGGGTTGTTATGCTTATTTGGCCCATGTTAGATATATCAGTATTGAGTCCCTTTCCCTTGAGATTTAGCCGATCGTTAGTGAGTTTGTGATGTCTTCGCAGCAGACTAGCCTGGCCTTCCACCTGAGTGATATCAAGGTTGAACCGGGCACCAGGCCCAATTTAATTCCTCCCTATTGTATGGCCTCGGCTGAGCTTCATAATTTGAGTGTTCATCTGTAGGACTTGCTTGACAGGGGCTTTATTCATCCTATTATTTCACCATAGGGTGCCTCGGTGTTGTTCATTAAGAAGAGGGAAGAGTCCCTGCAAAGATGCATTTATTATAGGCATCTAAACAAGGTTACTATCAAGAATAAAGTATCCTCTGCTTCGCATTGAT
This sequence comes from Withania somnifera, assembly GCA_039654485.1. Taxonomy (NCBI): domain Eukaryota; kingdom Viridiplantae; phylum Streptophyta; class Magnoliopsida; order Solanales; family Solanaceae; genus Withania; species Withania somnifera. Next base: position 8,861 of record JBDJHY010145967.1, on the reverse strand, counting down.
AATTTGTTTGATCAGATGCAGGGAGCCACAATGTTCTCTAAGATTATGTGAGATTTGGCTACCACCAGTTGAGGGTCCGGGTTGAGGATGTCACAAAGACAGCTTTTCAGATGAGGTATAGGCATTATGAGTTTCTAGTGATGTTATTTAGGTTGAATAATGCCCCTGCATCTTTTATGGACCTAATGACTTGGGTGTTTCGGCCTTATCTGGATTCATTTATCATTGTCTTTATCGATGACATACTAGCTTACTCGCAGAGTTGAGCTGAGCATGAAGGCTGCCTAAGGATTGTGTTTTAGACTTTGAAGACTGAGAAATTCTACTCTAAGTTCTCAAACTGTGAGTTTCATCTAAATTCCTTCTCATTTTTGGGTCATGTGGTATCGGGTTACAATGTCAGTGTTTATTCGGCAAAGGTTACGGCAGTTTGTGATTGGCCTCGACCTACGTGCATCACTAAGATTCATAGCTTCTTAGGGTTAGCAAGGTAGTATTTCTATTTTGTTCAGGGTTTCTCTTCCATTGCAGCCCCCTTGACTAGACTGACACAGAAGGATGTGCCCTTCTAGTGGTCAGCTGAGTGTGAGGCAAACTTTCTGAGGCTAAAGGAGTTATTAACTACCGCTTTAGTTCTTGTTCTACCCATTGAGGTTCAGCCTTTCAGTGAGTATTATGATGCTTTGAGTGCCAATTTGGGTTGTGTTTTGATCCAGTAGGACCATGTCATAGCGTATGCATCGAGGCAGTTGAAGGATCACGAGCACAACAACCCCACCCATTATTTTGAGTTGGCAGCGGTATTTTCTATACTTAAAATCTTGAGGAATTACCTATATGGGGTTCACTGATAGGTATTCGTGGATCACTGTAGCTTGTAGTACATTCTTAGTCAGAAGGACCTTAACTTGAGGCAACGAAAGTGGGTTGAGCTCTTGAAGGAAAACGACTTGACTATTCTCTACCAGATGGACAAGGCTAATGTGGTTGCCAATGCCTTGAGCCAGAAGGTGGTGAGTATGGGTAGCCTAGTACAGTACCTATTTTTGAGAGACCACTAGCTTGGGATGTGCAGATATTTTCAAGCATGATGGTTAGGTTAGATCTCTCAGTGCAAGAGTGCGTTATTTCCTATATTGATCCCAGATAGTCTTTGATTGACCTATTCGATAATGACAGTATGAGGGTCCACATCTAGTTCAGTTGAGGGAGAAGGTCTTTTTGGGTGACTTTAATTGGGCTAACATAGATGTTGATTGTGTATTATGGGTTCATGGCCACCTTGATGTTTTGAGGGTTGGTGATATGATTCCGACTCTACTGCGTGAGGTCTACTTCTCTAGTACTTTATCCATAAAGGAATTTCAAGGATGTATTGCAATTTGAGGCAGTATTACTAGTGGTGAAAGAAGGTCTGTTGCATCCTTTTTGTCTCGGTGTTTGAACTTTCTGCAGGTAAAGTTTGACAACAAAGGTTGAGCGGTGAGATACAGAGGCTCCCTATCCCTGAGTGGAAGTAGGAGTAAATTACTATGGACTTTGTCATAGACCTTCCCCATACATCTAGAGGGTTTGATTGCATATGGGTCATCATGGATCGGTTGACAAAGTCTGCTTACTTCCTACTGACTCGTTCGAATTGGGGTTCAAAGAGGTTAAATAAGTTATATTTTTCATGAAGTAGTTAGACTTTATGGGGTACCAGCGTCTATCATATCCGATCAGGGAACACATTTTACCTTACAGTTTTGGAGATTGATACAGCAAGAGTTGGACATAGTGATCGATTTGAGTACGGCTTTTCATCCACAGAAAGATGGGTAGTCTGAAAGGACCATTTAGGTTGCGTGCTTGTGTTTTTTATTTTGGAGGTGGTTGGGATAGGAACTTGGCCTTGGAAGAGATTTTTTATAATAATAGCTACCACTCTAGTATCCAGATGGCACCGCTCAAGGCCTTATATGGAAGGCATTATAGATTTCCCATTGGTTGGTTTAGTGGCAGCGAGCATCGATCTCAGAGTTCTGATTGGCTCCCTGATACTATCGACTGGGTCAGACTTATTCAGGAATGATTGCAGAAAGCCTAGAGTAGGAAGAAGATCTACGTAGATCACAGGCTTCGGTCCCTTGTGTTCAGTGTTGGTGACTTGTTTTTCCTTAGAGTCTCTCCCATAAAGGGCGTTATGAGGTTTTGTAGGCAGGGCAAGCTTTTCCCCCGATTCATTGGGCTCGACGAGATCTTGTAGAGCATTGGAGAGGTCGCCTACAGACTCACCTTACCACTTAAGTTAGCTATAGTCCAACCAGTATTTTATGTGTCGATGCTCTTTCACTATGTACCGGACTCGTCCCATGTCTTTCATCAAGATAATGTGCAGATTGATGACACCTTGACCTATATTGATGATCCTGAGGCCATTCTAGCCAGATATGTGAGACAGCTTAGGTCTAGGGAGATTCCAGTAGTGAAGGTACATTGGGCACATCAACCAGTTGAAAAGGCTACTAGGGAGACAGAGCATGATATGCAGGCCCAGTATCCACATCATTTTTAGCCTTCAGGTACTACTCCTTTCTTTACTTTTGAGGATAAAAGTCGTTTTGAGTGTTGGATGTTGTAATGACCCGCTCAGTCATTTCCTTGCCTTTCATATTTTCTTATGCTTAGAGCTATTTGGTAGTTGCCCCATGTCATTTATGACTTTCTGGGACTGGTTTTTCGGTGCCTGGGTGACTCGTTTTCCTATTATCTCAATTTCCCTATTTTGAATTTCAGTTCTCAAGTAGTGGAGCTTGAGAGTAAATGAGTTGTAAACATGCTCGGGATCAAATTCTGACAGTTCTGTTAGCTCTGGAATACTGAATTTGGTCTAGATGGACCTTAAGTTTGTATCTTGGGCTTTTTGTTTTTGAGTTTAGGTTATTTTGTAGAAATTCGGCTCATCTGAATCTCATTCTTGGAGCCTGGCCCACGTCATCATGTGAGTAAGTGCCTGGTAGTATATAAAACCCATCCTCAAAGTTTCAGATTATTTTCCTCGATTTTCCATTTCTGTTCTTCTCCATCTAGGATGATGTAGAGTTCCAAAACTCACCTAAATTGAAGAAAAGTCCTTCCCCAAGCTCAACATGTCTCTTTTTGTGTTGGTAATTTATTTTCTCCTTTGTTTTCCCATAGAAATGGTAGTTTTTCACCACTGTTAAAATTTGATTAAGTATAGCTTTTTTATCCTTTTTTTCCTAGTTGGATTATTATTCAATTTTTGAATTCTAGATGGTTAATGCTCCATGGAGTGTTTTCCACCTAAAATGAACTTTTGTTTTGTTAGAATTGGACTACTGATGCTCATTTTAGACCCCTCAGAGTTTTCCTACTTCTTAAAAGGTTGCTGCAGACCGCCCTAGCAGCCCCGAGGTCATCCTGGCAAGGTCTCTCCTACTCCTCGAGGTTGCTTTAGAAAGGTCGCGCCTGCGCCACGAGGTCGTCCTGGCAAGGTCGCGCATGTGCCCCATGGGCTTTCTAGCGAGGTCGCGCCTGTACCCTGAGGTTTCCCTGGCGAGGTCTTGCCTACGCCATGAAGTTTCCCTAGCGAGGTCCGCCCCTGTGCTTAAGTAGTCGCCCCAATAGGGTAGGGCTTCACCCTTTCATTTCACCTTATTTCCATTACATTTTCAGTCTCTCCTTGAGCTTATATTTTAGCACGGGTCCCCCGATCTTAGGGCTACGCACTGGTATGTTAAGTTGTATTTTTGGGTTGCGAGGCCTGCTTCCCTACCCAAGTTGCTAATTGCAATATGGGTCTTATTATGCATCTTTTAATCCTTAGTCTTGTAATCTTTTTAGTTTCGAGTGATATCGACTGTGTTGGAGCTTTGGATCTGTGCGGTGTGTACTTCGAGGATTTTCTCCGGCATCTAGGTAGGTTAGGCTTATTTGAGCATTTTAGACTAGGTTAATATTATTAAGCTCGTGAAGTGGCTAGATTGTTTAGGTTGATTGTCATTTTTTTATTGATATTCCTAATGGATTCCAGGGGGCCGTGAGAGGGCATAGAGGGTGAAGGGTTGTATGGACGGGTCCTGGTTCCACCATGTGGAGGACACTTACCTTGGGAAATATGTTAGTTGTTATGCGACGATTGTGATGAGATGAGCTCCTAGCTGGTAGCCTTTGGCCGATCCTAAACTCCATTTTCTTTCCTCTCTGTTGTTATACAGTTTATTGTTGCTACCGTACTGATACTCTTATATATTTTAATGTTTGGTCAAGGAGACTTGGCACTGATGTTGCGAGGGCGAGGCCCGATGTTGTTATTGACACTGACAGGGGGTGTGTGTCTGATGTTGTTATTGACACTAACAGGGGGTGTGTCTAATGTTGTTATAGGCACTAACAGGGGCTATGTGACCGAGGTTGTTACTATTCTACTTTATTTCTCGTGCCTCTGTGTATTTCTTTACGTATGGTATGTGCTCACCAAGCTTAGGGGAGGCACGGTGGGTTTTGTTGTGTTGTTTCTTCTAACTGGCAGGATGGGGCGCTAGGTAGGTTTTGTTGTCTTTGTGTACTCGCTGGTGGTATGGGACACTGGGAGGTTTTTATGTGTTTACTTTTATTTTGCATTTACTAGTATTGTTCAATTCGGTCCTTATTCGTGACTCTTGTGTACATTTTATCATGATTAGTGGGGTTTCACTTAGCTGGAGTACAAGTATGTTTCCTTACTTCGTTTTGGGTTCTAAATTTTTGACCCTGTAGCCTGTATCTACCATGTTTAATTTCTATAAATCTGTACTGGAACAATCGATATATTACTAGTTGTATTACTTTGTTTACTACTTCTTTCCTATTATAGATTTGTTTTACTTCCTCTCTTTATTACTCGCATTTTATTTTGACCCAGTGGGCCGATGATATCTACTGGGTACCTTGTTTGGTATTCATGCTACACTTCTATACCGTTTTCATGGTGCAGATACCAGTAGGGGTTATGAGTGATGCCGAGAGCATGCGGAGTAGACCTAGCTAATTTGTGGAGATTACAGTGAGCTTTGTCATCCTAGACGATTGTGATTTCCTTGACTTTGGCTTGCTTTATTCAGTCCATAGCAAGCCCTGCATTGTAGTATCTTTTACAGGAGATTTGTATTTTGTATCTTTAGTTTATCCTATATAGTAGCTCCATATGCCACTGACACAAGGTTTTAGGGATTTGGATTTTATATGATTCCCTGTTGACTTCCGTTATTATGTATTTTTTATGCTTTCCTTTGCTGAATTAGTTATTCTGAGGGCTTATAGCCTATTACGGGTAACTCCGGGCTGTAGGGTTGGGCTTGTCTATATGAGGGTTGTAGACGCGATAATGACCCTAGATTTTGGTTCGTGACAACATAATATCATATGAAACTAAAACAATCTTGTTTTTAATAAATTTGTTAGGGAGTACTCACATCATAAAAGGTTTCTAAAGTAGGAGTGCAATGTCCTAAATGCATAATTTGAATGAAACATATTGTATAATCTGAATATTGGAAGATACTATAACTATATGAATTAATGAATCATACATTTACAAGGTTAAAAATCATGAAAACATGTTATCTGAATCATACGCAGAGGAAAAACATAAATTTGATGCACTATGGGAGTTTCTCTTAATTTACATATAAAACCATGTGAGCTACACGAAGTCCAGTGTCACACCTCCACTTCCAAAAAGGGAACATTAGCTTGCCAATGCCAATACCTATCTATCAAAGGATCTTGTTATCATGCCTTTTTGGGCGAAGATAAACCTACAAAGAAAAATAGTTTTGGCACTCGTGTTATCTAAGCCTTTATTTTCTCAGTGCTTAATAATCTTCCCAAAAATAATATACTATACCAGTGCTTATTTTTATCTATGGAATAAATCTAGATTCTCGAAAATCTATTATGTATGAGTAGCATGTTACATGTCAAAATCTATCAAGTTGAGTCAGGCTCCTAAAACATATTATCATGATAATATCATGCTAATATCTTTATAATTGAATTCATAATATGAAAAAACATTCTTCTATTATAATAAGGGACTATGAAGTCAAAACTCATACTTTATCCCTCTTTATTAAATCCATGGGGAAAATCATTCTATAGTGTACCCAATATCATAAGTCATGTTAAATACTTTAATATCATACAACTAATGCTATTTAATAAAGATATACACTATGAGGACTATTAGAATGAAAATTATCAAAATCATCAATTATTTGTTAAAGCCTAACTGAAAACATAGTTACAATACAATAAATTTTGGCGTTAATGTGGACAACGCCTTTATCATACTTGTTGACTGTGTGTCTAACTGGAATCTTAAGGGGATCTTATATGCTTGACCTTGAAGGTGAATAACCCTAGTTTGTCTTGAGATAGAGTATTTTGCCTAATCCCTAGAGAGCTTGAGTGTAGAATGAGAAAATAATCTAAGTGCTGGATATTTATATGACACCAATCAGGAACCAAAATGATGTAGTATTGGACTAGGATGGAAGGGAATTGCCCAAGATACCCCTTATTAAATTTTCTAAAATATCTGGGCAGAGAACCATATGATCTACCTTACGGCTGTATGGACCTCGTTTAGTCCGTACGTTTGTCCGTATGGGTAATAAATGAAATCCTAGGATGCCTACCATGAACAACCATACAGTTTGTATGGCTCCAATATGGTTCATTTGAGTAGACTTATGAAATTTCCTAAAAGTTCACTCTGACTCAACTCTTCCCCAACGACACACCATATGATCTGAATAGCTCTGATACAGCCAATGTGTCTCTCATATGGTCTATATGGATGGCCATACAAATTTTCTTGAAAAATGCCCTGACTCAAGATCTTCCTCTATGGCACACCATACAGGTCATATGGCTTTGGTACGGTCTGTATGGGTGGCCTTATGGCTTGAGATGGAACTTGAAAATTTTAAAATCCTAAGTCCTATTACCGTTTCATACATACGGTCTGCACAGGTGCACTACGGAACATTCCCCTGTCTGTTTGCACATGGGACTTTAGAGAAGAATTTTTCTAAGCTTCTATTTCTGAGGAATGTTAGTTTGGACTTGTTTTATAGCATAATAAATGTATGGGGTCTTACATTACCGAAGCAGGCATAAGCATAAGAAAATACAAAAAAAATACATACAAAACTATCAAAGGTTATCCCCCCACCCCACACTTAAACCACTATAATATCCCCAGTGTAAATAACAAAAGACATTAAAAATGGGATAATGGAACTCCTTGATTCACTCCAAATCTTCCTCTTTGACATACTATATCAAATACCCCTTGTCAAAATCATCTTCATCACCACCATCGACCTTAACATTAAGATCTACTAAATGCCTCTCCACATCTGTGGGGATATTATTATTTGTAAGCTTTTGGAATGCTAGACCCCTCTTGCACATAATCATTGTGTGCTCATTTATCAGATAATCGACATCCAATTGGTGCATTTCATCATCAATAGCTTATCTCCCACTAATAATTATCCCCAATTTCTGCAAACCATACATATTCCTATAGTAGCTCTCTATCTTACCATCTCTTAATTGTTGACAACACCCACCTTTGGATCCATTCGGGTCCCTTTATATTGGCAATATTAAAACCTTGCGTCGATAATGGCATCAAAAATTCTCTAAAAACCATGTCTACAAGCCTCCAAATTTTTACTATATACCTTTTTAGTTTGGGATTTTTTCATGGAGGAATCACACCACCCACATTCACAACAGCTCTATACATCAATGCATAGACCAAGTAAACCATGTAGTGAGTAACCCTGGTGAAATATGTACCTAAGATAAGAGTGACACCCACTAGCTTGAGGAGAATTCAAGCTATCTGGTTCAAAAGTGCATATATAAAGGTATTGTGATATTGTTCATACACATAATGATACTAGTGGGTAGTAGATTTGCCACTACACAAAGTATGATGAATTGCTTGATATGGTGGAAAAATGTATAAATTTTAAGTACCGATTGATATACTTATGGTTTTCCTTTAATGACGTTCAATGTATCTGCAGCAAAATGTATCACTTTGCCTTGAATCAAAACTTCATTTCTCATCATTTTCAGGAACCAAATTGCATAAAATTCCAAAACTAAGCCCAAATTACACTCCATTGAATCCTCAAATATGAAAGAGAATCTACTATGGCAGTGGTTCATAAAAATAAACACCAAACTAATCAAAGATATCGAGAACAAAGATATGTTGATAAAAAGAATTTTGATGAATTGATTCTGCAACCTCAAAATCAAAGAATAAATATAAACAAAAATCATTTTCATTTGCTTGTTCCATAAAATATTTGATGGTCTAGACGTCGTAGAGAATTGAGAATTTGAAGTTTTTTTAATTCTTTGAATTAGAATAGCATCGATAGAAATTCCGTATTTTGCAACGAAACCAATGTAAAAAACTAGAGTCGATTTTTGGATGAAAGGAAACCTCTTTATAAAGAGAAAAATGAATTAATTAAATTTAAGTTCTTAAAATATCCTATATACGTAGGCGGGAACAGGGGAAGGGGCCAGATTTATCCCAATGGTAGCAAGAGTAACAATACAGTTTATAATTGATCATAGGCAGTTTTACCTACCGGAAAGTCACATAACTCGTAGTAATTGACTTTGTTTTGAGAATAATTGTATAATATATAATGGTTTATATAGTGAATATGTGGAAATACTTCTACCCAATGTGATTAACGTCTTTTTTAGGAGATTATGAGAATATGGAAGAAAACAAGTAAAGAAAAGGAAAGTCAAGAAGTAAAGAAGAATTTCCAGTA